>CAWUFW010016919.1:0-286906 GCA_963921515.1 Calotriton arnoldi | reverse complement strand
CTCCCGAGACTTTCAGGATAGGAGCAGACCGGAGCGCCCCAACAAGTTGGAAACTTTCGAAGGTTCGCCAACCGGCGCCAACGTTATTTCAAATAGAATGTCGCGGATTTCCTATGGATAATAGGTTTTAACTATAACTATCTACTGGCGATCGCCAGTAGATAATATATATATATATATATATATATATATGTGTATATATATATATATATATATATATATATATATATATATATTCACAGAAAAAAACATAGGTTTTACAGATGTTATAGTTAGAAATTAGCATTTAAAAACTTTAGAAATTCACTGAAAAACCATAGGTTTTAGGGACGTTATAGTTAGTTGGACATTTCACTCATATAAAACCGGAGAAATTCTAACTATAACGTCTGTAAAACCTATGGTTTTTTCTGTGAATTTCAAAGGTTTTATAAATGCTAATTTCTAACTACAATGTCCCTGAAACCTATATTGTTTTTAAGTAAATTTTAAAAAGACGTGCATACTTTTTGTAGTGAAAAACTAACTGTAACAGTAGTCTGTTATAAGTTATAATTTAACAATGTTTAAAACTTAATTAGCACTAATTAACATTTAAGTGTGGAAAATGTGTGACGCAGCAGCTATGATACCTGACTACGAACAACAGCGTTCACAGTTCGATTCCCTGCTCCAGCGGCACATTAGCCCACCACTATGTCACTGTGGGCAACACCTTGCTTAATCTTCCCGACGGCCCCGAGCACCGGCACACCTTTCCGGGGGAAGCTGTACGATTTACAAATGCTGGCATTTTTTTAATTTAAAACCATAGTGATGAGAAATATTAGCACGTATTTTTTTTTTCTATTCTGAACGATATTTTATTTTATGTCTTCTATTTAGAATTACGGCAATTAATAGATGTTTGTAGTCATGAGAATGGAAATGACACGGTTTGCCGGGTAACAGTTTTTAAGCTCTCCAACGTATGTACATATTAAGGACCTTATACGTGTTAGGATCGAAATCGAAACCTTTACTGCTTCACATTTTGTAACTTTTCCCAACACGTGCACAAGTTAAACAGTGAATTTCAACTGTAAAACGTGACATCTAAATGGGCGGAGCCGCATCTTCCTTCCATAGACTACTCAATAACCAAAAAGTATATAAACCACACCCGTTGTTTGATTAGTTTCATTTATGCGAGTTATTTATGCGTGTCCATTCTGTGATGCACGTTCCCTTTTCTAGCGTTGGATTCTTGTTTTGCGGCAACAAAACATATTCCAGAGTTGTTAGTTGTTTGATTATGGCATAGTAGATTTTTATAATACGTAGCTATTTGTCAATATTTAAACATTTGTATTTAGAAAAAAGTGTTATTGGTTGTTTTTGCCATTTATATGTAACGTCAGCAGCTTGTTTTCAGAAACAGACAGAATACAGCAAACATTGTTCCTTTTCTGGTTCCTTTGAGATCATATAGTGTGACTTTGTATATTATAATATTGACACTGTACTTGACCTCAGAGGTGTTGGTGACCCGTCGGCGCGAAGACTAAAGATTTATATGTAACGTCAGCAGCTTCTGGTTCTTACTCTGTTTCCCCCTTGGGATCATATAGTGTGATTATGTATATTATAACAACCATCCATTATGATCTCAGAGAAGTTTATGACCCGTTGGCGCGAAGACTAAAGATTTATATGTAACGTCAGCAGCTTCTGGTTCTTACTCTGCTTCCCCCTTGGGATCATATAGTGTGAGTATGTATATTGTAATATTCACAGTCATTATGATCTCAGAGGAGTTTATGACCCGTTGGCGCGAAGATGAAAGATTTCGAAGGCCAGGATAAAAGAAGCTCTGAACATATTCACCGCTGGAAAGTATTTCGTTATTGATCTTGTTTTGTGTTCATGACTTTATTTTCCTTTTCCTTTTTGTGTGGCATTAGTGTCACTCTCAATTTTGTAGTAGAGTGTCATATTTTCACACAACAGGAATTGGAGATTTGTCGCCGCCAGGAGTAAACCATCTGAAATACAGCTTACTGGAGGCAAGATGGCGTCCGAGAGCTCGGACGTTTGAGCTGGCTGCTCCCGGGCCTCCCCCTACCCGCATCCATCGGGGCTCCACTGTTGCGATGTGGTGCCAGTTTCGAAAGTCTGTTTTTTGAGGCCTGATGGAGGACTGAATCGGAGGCAATGATGGCTTGTTTGGAACCTGCGGAGGGCTGCAGTCGTACTGAGCTGCCCTGTACCTTCGGCTCTCGGCTTCCAATGTGCCCGGTCTCGTGGTAATCCATCCCAGGTCTTCCGCTTCTCCCTGGAAGATTTGGAAAACCGGGCGAGGACATTGTTGCGAGCTGCTGGCAGCACCGCTGGGCTATGCTTTGACAGAGGCGGTGAGCGCTTTAAGTGCTTCAAGTGGTCGGAAACGCTCAGAAGACTTCTGGTCGCGAGCAGCGGTGGTACATTGCGAGAGGCTGATTAGCTCCGGAGGGCTCGGAGGCCGCCCCGTGGGGGGTCGATCCCTGAGGCATGTGAAGGGCTTAATTCTGCTGGCAGTTGCTAAAAGGTGAATGATTCAAACATATCACTGGACTTCATGAAAGCAGGGACTTGTCCAAAGTTATTGAAACTGTGTGTTCAGTAGGGATTTATGGTCAAGCTTTTGGAAAGAAAGATAGACATGGTGATGGTGATATAGCGGCGTAACCTTTCCAGCCCCCGCTGTCAATGATTTGGCGCTCGTGGCTTTGGTTGTGGGAGGTCCCGCTGCCCTGTAGGCTAACTACTCGAAAAACCCACGGTTTGACAGCCTCTCTTGCTCCGGCCACCGGCGCAGCTGCATCCATGCCGGCGAAGTCCGCCACCAGGAGCCTTAAGGCGAGGGGGCCACCGGCGGTTTCTGGCAGTCTGGGAAAAATTGTTTCGACCCAAGGAGGAAGTCCTGGTGTTGGCAGACGGCGTTCTGTCATGGAAACACCGGGTGTTGGTGTGCAACCCAAGGGTAGGGATGGCGCCGCCACTCGTACCAAGCAGACAGTCCCTGCCCTGTTTAAAGCGCAAAATTCGAAGAAACAACCAGCAGTAGGAGTCAAAACCAACACAAAAATCAATACTCCTCCACCCACCCCTGAAACTGCCCTTGAAATTGCCCATTCGGCTCTGGATGCTGTATTAATCCCGACGGAGCTGACTCAAGGGGGATCAGACCAAGGGCCTGATCGTACTAGTACAGACAGCCTCCCTGGTGAGAGTGGGGAAGCTGGTGGCATGATAGGTCTGCTCCCCCCGAGCTGGTAGCCGGTACATTGCCCGATCAATCAGCCCAGTGCATTCTGGTACATGGAGTTTCCGTTAGTAATGGTCCTTCTAAAGGGGCCGTGGACCGGGGTCACCTCGGCAGGGAGGCCAACAGCATGTTGACATCTAGGGAGGAGGATTCAGCGGACAAATTCTACTCCCTGTCTGATCACTCCAACTCCTCCGGGGATGACAGTTGTGCATAAGACTGGGCGGGAGAAGAAAGTGATACTAGTAGTCTTCATTGGGAGGAAGAGAGTGATAAATCTTTGATAAGTCCCGGAACAGTTAGAAAATTTAAAGACCAACCTGTCCTATCCTTGCAGACCGGGGCCGTGAACGGTTCAATGACCTGGGATTATTCCTTCTCATCAAATTTGGAAGGAAAAGACGCACCAGTTGGAGCTGCGGTACCTGCAGCGACCAGCTTCAATTCCAACGAACCTGAGGAAATCACCCTCTCTACTATTTATCAGTCTATAATGGCCCACCGGGTGGAAACAAGAGCTGAGAGTTCTCGGACTCAAGGTGCGTGCCGGAAACTTTAGAATGCAATCCGCAGGGTCGCAAAGACGTGTTCTGATTTTGCGACAAGAATTGGAGAGGCAGAGACAAGAATTTCCCAGTTGGAAGACGAGCTGGCCGCACAGAAGACCCTGACCGAGTCTATGCAAGCCAAGAAGGATGAGACCCTTCTGAAATTGATTGACTTGGAAAATTGATCCAGGAGGAATAACCTCCGAATCTTGGGCATCCCGGAATTCAAGGAGGGGGCAGATGTCCGCCAGTTCGTGATTGAACTTTTTGAGGAGGCTTTCCCCGAACTCTCTCATTGGGACTGGAAAACGCAACTGTAAAGGGCTCATCGCTTCCCCTTTATGCAGCGGAGAAAAGGGGGTCAGGGTGATAGTCGACCACGTGCCATCCTGATCTGTCTTAATAATTTTTTAGCCAGGGAAGCCCTGTATGATTTAGCCAGGCCTGATCGGAAAAGGGCCGGCAAAGGGTGCGAGTTTTTTGTGAGACCTGACTTTTGCCAGCCGACTGTTGAAAAGAGATGGTTAATGCGTCAATTAATCCCGTTATTTCAGGCAAAGGGGGCTCAGGTTTTCTTGCTTAACCCGGCCAAACTGAAGGTGGTCTTTCAGGGGCAGACACACTATTTCCAGTCTGAAATTCAAGCTAAAGAATTTATGCTTTCGCTACAGGGATCTGTGGGCTGAATATGATTTGCATTGCACTGTATCTGTTTGATCCTGGTGGTCTCCTTTGTATTTAACGATTTAAGTATGGTTTGCCTTTCCTCTTAGCGTTTTTTTTTTTTCTGTTTCTGATTCTATTCATGATATGGTCCTCAACAGACGACTCCTCTTCTACGTCCCCAACCGCCAACTCCGCTCCGCCAACCTCTCCCTCGCCACCGTCCCTCGCATTCGAAGAACTACCACCGGCGGCAGATCCTTCTCCCACCTCGCCGCCAAGACCTGGAACACCCTTCCACTAAGCCTACGACAGACCCAAGACCTGCTGACCTTCAGGAGGCTACTCAAGACCTGGTTGTTCGACCAGTAGCAGCACCCCCCCCTTTTTTCTCCCCAGCGCCTTGAGACCCTCGCGGGTATGTAGCGCGCTTTACAAATTCTGTGATTCTGTGATTGATATGGTATGTAAATTTTTGGGGAGGGAGTGGGGGGGGCTCTAACCCAGTGGAGGGGCGCTGGGCCAGTTCTGCATCACCAGGGACCATTGGTCCCCATGCCTCATGTGGTCGGAAGGTGGGAGGGTGGGCGGGTGGAGGGGGGAACTTTCACTATTCTATTTGATTTGTCATGGAATTAGTTTGAATCGAGATTTTGCAAATACATCATGTTGCGGAACTCCCTTAAAAAAGAGGGGGAAAAAATCTTTTTTCTTTTTTGCATTTCTGTTGTGTTGGATTATTTACATCTTAAGGGCTGATGGCTGGGAAAAGTAAAATTCGAATATGCTCTTTAAACACTTGCGGCCTTAACGACATGAAAAAAAGAGGCTTACTTTCCAAGCTTATAAGATATATGAATATAGATGCACTGTGTTTACAAGAAACACATATTCCCTGGAACAATCGTGGGTGGCTAAAGGATCTCGGTTTTGATCTCCTTGCATGCTCTCGCCAAGCCACTACCACCCGGGGGTAGCTATTTTAGTCAAGCATGGCATCACATTCAGTAAGCGAATTAAGGAAGATAAGTTAGGCCGATGGGTAATCGCTGAAGTTATAATTGTAGGTGTCCCTCTCACCATTTGCTCTCTGTATGGGTCGAATCTGGACGATCCAGAAATTCTGGACTTTTTGAGCACAGAATTGGCTTTATGGCCTACTCCGGTAATCCTTTGCGGTGATTTTAACATCCATTTGAATAGCAGCCTCAACCTCTTCAGTAACATTCTTTATCAGGGAAGGAAGGGTAAGACCTTTAGGGCTCTACATGGGTTAGTCAGGGAACACGGACTGATCGATATTTGGCATAGGCATAGGCAGATGGAGCCGGGGTACACTTATTTTTCAGCGCCTCACCGCAAATTTGTCCGATTGGATTACTTTTTCGCTTCTGATCAAATCACAGAAAAGGCCAATATTGAGCTCTTCCCAAAGATAATATCAGATCATAACCCGCTAGTGATTGAGTTTACGACGAGCTCCTTCTCACAACATCCGCTGACCTGGACATTTGACAGGAAGTTACTGCTAGATTAGGCATACTGCCAACATATGACCAAATGGATTACCGAGTTTTTTTAACATCAACAGGGGCACCGCACCTGAAATAACAGTTTGGGACGCTTTTAATGCGACAGTACGAGGGCAGACTCTTAGTTTCTCTCTTTATCGACAAAGGATGGTCAAAGAGAAGATTAATGGCTGGGTGGAACAGCTACGGAAGGCCGAGGAAGACCTCATGCAAGTAATCAGGGATATGCAAAGGCCAGAATACACCAATTTTTTGGTGACAAATTGGATATTAAATTCGCTCAGCACCGTACGGACATATATGGGGAGAATTCAGGCAGGTTGTTGGCGAAATGTATGCAACAAAGGGGAGTTTTTGATAGAATTCCTCGTATTCAGGATCAATTAGGTCAGATCCAGGATTCACCGGGGGCGGTCCTGAAGGTTTTTCAGGATTTCTATCAGGAGTTATATACCGCTGATAGACGTGTAGAAGCGACATCTGGGGAGGAATCTTTGCGGGACCACGAAACTTTGAAGGTCACCCCGGAACAAAGCATGATGCTGCCTGCTCCAATCACGGGGGACGAAGTCGAGCTTGCTCTAACTTCGCTAGCAGCTGGTAAGGCTGTTGGCCCTGACGCGTTACCACTCAATTTTTTTCACGTGTTTTGGCAAACTCTTCGAGGTGTGCTTGAATCTTTATTCCAACTGGCCCAGAAGGGCCAGATTCCCTACTCCTGGCGTAAAACCACCATAGTAGTTTTTAAAAAAAAGGACAATCCTGAGCTCATCCCATCATCATACAGACCTATCTCCCTGATATGCGCTGACAGTAAGATTTATTCTAAAATAATTGCCCTAAGGCTGGGCAAGGTTATTACTCCACTGGTTAACATTCGCCAACACAGGTTTATCCCGGGTTGAGACACATCGGACCACGCCAGGCGCGCCATAGCTCTGTTTGATTGGGCTCAGGTCACGAAGGCACCTCTCGGGATGATCCTGCTGGACGCAGAGAAAGTGTTCGACAGGGTCTCCTGGGGGTTTCTTTGGTCCGCCCTGTATGCAAAAGGCCTGCCTAAGGATTTTATACAAGCAGTGCAGGCACTATATGTACTTCCTGAGGCCTGTATTCGGATATCTGATCAAGTATCTAATTCATTTACTATAAGTAGAGGAACTCGGCAGGGTTGTCCTTGCTCCCCGCTATTATTTGCAATTTACATTGATCCCTTTTTTGATAAACTTGTCGCAAATACATCGATTAAAGCTGTTATGGTTAACAGTATTGCTTATAAAACATTGGCGTATGTTGACGATATTGCCGTTTTTACGTCCGATATAAGATCAGCTCTTCCGGCATTAAAGGAGTCGGCAGAGATATTCGGCTCCGTCTCGGGTTATAAATTAAATATCGATAAAACCCAGATTCTACACTCAGCTACATCATTTACGGAAGAAGTTCCAACTGTATCCGTAGCAACATATCTAGGTGTAAAGATTATGGCCTCAGTGGAGCATATACCCGAGTTAAATATTTCGCCAATAATAAGAAATATTAACAAGACACTTGAGAGACTAGATCATCCGCATTTATCAATGCATGGCCAATGCAATGTCATCAAAATGATGGTTTTTCCCAAATTGTTATACTTATTTCGGACCATACCCTTAGAATTCCCGGCATCCTGTATTTCTAAGGCCAAGAGGGTATGTGTTAGATTCCTGTGGGGGTATCGCAGAGCCAGAAGAGCAGTCAAATGGATGATCTTGCCCAGACTTAGGGGGATGGGGGATGCCCAGCCTTCTCCTCTATCACTGGGCTGCATTACTACAGCATATGGGGATATTGCTGGTCGGGGCTAACGCAGTAGTCCCTGCTGCTGCCAGGCCTACCATTTACGAGGTAGCACTTGGTGAGGCTGCTGGCCAATGTCTAGTAAAAATTCTAGAGCCGAGCTATTATAAAAAAAAACAAATTTAAAATCATTCAATCAGCCTATTCTATCTGGAAGAAGATACGGCGGAAGCTTAGCATCTCAAATATTAATGCCTATACCCCGTTTTCGTCATTCAGACTTTTACCTTCAATTTTTCAAGATCCAACCGCGTCCAGTTGGGGAAATTTAGGGATTAATGTTTTGGGGGATGTCTGCTGTAGGGGACAAATCACTTCCTTCTCTAACTTACAAGAAAAGTTTGGCCTGTCTATGAGACATTTTTTCAAATTCTTGCAGATCAGAAGTTACCTGGGTAAAATGATGGCTCAATCAGATGCAAACATGGGTAAAATACCCCTGGTTGACACAATAGGGAATAGATCTCGTATTGGGACAATTTATCAAATGCTGTTGGCTGGTCTCTCTGACGACTTGCTTACCCAGACCGACAGATGGGGAAGGAAGTTTGGTAAAGAAGGTATTGACTTAGAGCTGTCTTTGGAATTTGCCAACCAGATTTTAATTACTGGCAGCCTGAGGACCCAACATGTTATGTCGGTATTTGATTTATATTATACTCCAGGGAAGATCTCTAAATGGGCAGGTCCATGGGGTAAGTCATGCAGTAGGTGTGGGGCATGTGCTGCCGATACAATACATATGTTCTTCTCCTGCCTCAACCTGACCAAATTCCTCCAGGATATCGAATTTTTTCTGAACCATATACTCAGCACACCGGTTTCTTTAACATCCGATATAATTATCTTGGGGGTAGAAGGGAACCAGGAGACCATGGCTCGGTCTAGATCTGAAAGTGGATTTTTATTTGTTGCAATGGCTATTGCCAGAACATGTATTACTTCCCTTTGGATTAGCCCTGACCCTCCTACATTCATAACTTGGCGGGCTAAGCTTTTAGCTACTTATAATATGGAGTCAGCCGTTTACAGATTGAAAGGGTGCAGGAGAGGGGAAATGGGGAGGAAAATTTGGTTGCCAATTGCTAGCTGGATCGGGTAAACATCTTTAAGCTTGGCCTTATGTATATTTGTATATTTGTATATTCGCTTAGATTTTTATCGCTTTATTTCTTTATCCTCCTTGCTTCTTCATGACCTAAGATTTCGCTCTCGTTCTTTCTTTCTTTCTTTTTTTTCTTTTGTGGTGGGAATGTGACTTGTGGGAGATCCATGCCTGATTTTGCTGATGTTTTTTTTTACATCACAATTTACTTTTCCATGTGCCATGACCACTTGTCAATTTTCAATGATTCAATAAAAAATTTAAAAAATAAAAGAAATACAGCTTACTGACCTTTATAACTTACTTGATCAGATATTTTTACAGTGAGAATATTTTTCGAAATTGCAGTTTAAAAAAAGATTGTTTGCGTAGACACTTTCTTACGGAATGCCTTTGATAAACCCTACATTTTTTAATGATTTTTTGGTATTTCTCTTTTTCTTTGTTGTGGTTCCTATTCTCGTTCTCCCTATAGAATTGATAGGAATAGTAGTATATATATTACTACTATCCTATATGTTCTTAAAGGAGTCCGTGATCTGTTAGCGGAGCAGTGAGCGACCTCTAAGCACTACGACTGAACTTTCCAGAGTTCTACAGAATAGAAATTGTAAAAAATGATGAAGCGTACATTTCTATGTAATATAAAGTCATTTGTGTTTAACAGTTTTTTACTTGTTATTGTTCTTGTGACCTGAGATGATGTAGTGCGGGAGTGTTTCTTGTAGCACTTCTTTTCTACTTTATCTAAAAGTAACTCATGCCCTCTTATATTATCAAGAATATGGGGCAACACTTTTACAAACTATAGCAGAAAAAAGGGAGGGTGTGGCCACGCTTAAGGGATATTTTATGAATTGCGTTTTTATTTGTCACCTCTTTGATATATACAGCTTCAGTTTTCTAAGAAAGTTTATTTGTAATTGCTTAATAAAAACTGTTTCAAACCTAGACTGAAATTTTTGCTGCGTAACCACACCTCCCTGTCAGAAAAGTAAACACCACATTCTAAGTAAATAGTGCTACTGGGAAGTATCCCACCCGCAAACTTAATAAAAAGAAGACCGCAACACACTCTGTTATTGTCCCGCCGTGATTTGTACACCCCACGCCAATTATATAAATGGCCCTTAAAATATATAAAAAACAATTTTTACCTTCACAATCCCTGTTCACCTCCTTGTGACCACTTTACAGAGTTAATAGTGTTCCTACCCGCCCCGCTACTACTTTGTTTTCCCGTACTCGATTGAAGTGCGTCACAAAACGCTTCACAACAGTGAAACGTTCCCAGCCAATAATGAGCAAACTTGTACTCGGAACACTTTAGCCAATAAAATGTCCATGGTGTTCCGCAGAGGGGGAGGGAATCGCTGCCAACACTTCTACTTTTAATGCTTCACAGCCAATGAACATTAAGCTTGGGAAGGTCCTGCTTGGAACACATTACCCAATCAGATGTCCCTGATGCTCCGCGGAGGGGGAGGGAATGGCTGGCAACACTTCTATTTTCAATGGTTTACAGCCAATGAACATTAAGCTTGGGAAGGTCCTGCTTGGAACACGTCAACCAATCAGATGTCCCTGCTATTCCGCGGATGGGGAGGAAATGGCTGGCAACACCTCTACTTTCAATGGTTCGTAGCCAATGAACATTAACCTCTGGAAGGTCCTGCTTGGAACATGTGAGCCAATCAGATGTCCTTGCTACTCCGCGCAGGGGGAGGGAATGGCTGGCAACACTTTTACTTTTAATGGTTCGCAGCCAATGAACATTGAGCTCGTTGTTGGAACACCTCAGCCAATTAAATGTTAATTTTGTTCACTGTCCGTGATAAAAGTGAACACCGCATTATAAGTAAACATTACTGCGCATTATATTAAAGGAAGGTAAAGGAAGGCTGCAATACGGCGCATTGTTATATTCCCTATATGATTTCCACAGCCTACTGAACATTGCCGCAATACCGCGCATCGTTGTTTTGCGGACGTGATTTCTACAGCCTACGCAACATTCACACTACCTGTGTGTGCACCCTACACACTGCTTGCCGCAATACGGAGCATTGTTTTCCCAACGGGATTTCCAAAGCCTACGCAACCTTGCCGCAATACCGCGCACCGTTGTTCTGCGGTCGTGATTTCCACGGCCTACGGAACATTCAAACTCCCTGCCTCTGCACCGTACAGACTGCTTAAACTAAGACCACAGTGTTCCTACTATACCCTCTTATACAATTATTCTCTTATTTTCCCCCCTACGCCTTTCAACTCAGTCACAAAAGGGCTGCCAACACTTCCTAGTTTCAACAGTTCGCAGCCAATGAGCCGCACGCTCGTGCTCGTAACGCCTCAGCCAATCAGATGTCAGAATTCTCAAATATCGATATCTGTAAATTTTGATATTTCTCTAAAACTACTGAACGGACTTACCCCATTTAAACAAAAGCGTGCTTTTTGGACCAAGACCTTTCTCCCTGCCAAATTTGACGTAATTCCGTTCAGCAGTTTGACCTGTAGCCTTGTCTAAAGTTTCCTATGGAAATTGCATGGAGTAAACACGTTTTGGGACCCCCATTTTTTCTCAGCCCCCCCTTGACGAATCACCTCCGAACTTTCAACATAGGAGCTGATCTGAAAAGAGAAGTTTTTGGGAAAATGTTGTAAACATTTGTCAAACGACGCCAAAGTTATAAGCAAATCAAAAACACTTTTCCCTCAGAAACGTGGTCCTAACTATAACTATCTACTGGCGACCGCCAGTAGATAATATATATATATATATTTTCACTGAAATAGCCAAAGGTTACAGGGATGTTATAATTAGGATATAGAATTTACAAAAACCTTAGAAATTCAATGAAAAATAACAAAGGTTACAGGTACCTTATAGTTAGGCTCAGATTTCAATTGTACAAAGCCAGTGAAATTCAGCAGTTATACTTACCTGAGCTAACTATAACTTATGCCCTCGCACTGCACGGCTTATGACCTCACATATTACAACACTCACGACATGTTCAGTGACATCACTGATGAAATCTCAAATGACATCACTGATGACATCATCAAGTGAGTGTAAGTGTTTTCTAAGAGTTTATGAGCATTAAACATATATACTAACCTACAAAAAAGTTAGATTAGTATACTAGTTGTGCTACTAATGAGTGATGCTATTTCTAATATATGTGATCTGAGTGGCTGACTGTCTGTATCAGTGTGTGAGTGGGTGTCTGAGAGGCTGTGTTGGTGTGTGAGTGGTTGTGTGAGTGGTTGCATGGGTGTGTGAGTGGTTGTCTGATTGGCTGTATGGGTGTGTGAGTGGTTTAGTGGGTGTGTGAGTTGGTGTGTGAGTGGCTGTATTGGTGAGTGTGTAGCTGTGTGAGTGGCTGTATGGATGAGTGACTAGTTGTGTGAGTGGCTGTATGGGTCAGTGAATGGTTGTGTGAGTGGCTGTATGAGTAGCTCTATGGAGGAGTGAGTGGTTGTATGAATACTTGTATGGGCCTGTGAATCAGTATGTGAGTGGTTGTGTGGGTGTTTTTGTGGGTGTTTTTGTGGGTGTATGAGAGGATGCATATGGGTGAGTGGGTGTGTAAGTGGTTCTGTGGATGATGTCATCAGTGATGTCATTTGAGATGTCATCTGTGATGATACTGACCATGTCTTGAGTGATGTAATATGTGAGTTCAAGGTCAGTGCATTGGGGGCATAGGTTATAATTAATTTAGGTAACTGTAACTGCTGAATGCCCATGTTTTTTTACGAGTGAAACTGAACTAACTAAATGTTCCTGTTTTTTTAATTCTATTTCCAAACTAAGTGCAGCTGTAACCTTTGTTTTTTTAGTGAATTCGTAATGTTTTTTTAATTATATTTCCTATCACATCCTTGTAGCCTTTGTATTTTTAAGTGAATTTCTACTGTTTTTCAATGTTATTTCCTAATTATAATGTCCCTGTTACCTTTAGTTTTTTAAATAAATGTGTACTTTAAAAAAAAATTATGTCCTAACTGTAACTTGTAACCTTTGATAGTGATTGTTCTAGTGAGTGCATGAGTGTCGCAGTATGTCTGTGAGTCAGTTTGGGAGTGTCTGAGTGGGTCTGTCAGTGGGTGTGTGAGTGGGTGCGGGAGTGTCTGAGTGGATCTGTGAGTGGGTGCATGAGTGTCTGAGTGGGTGTCTCAGTGGGTACATATATGTCTGAGTGGTTCTGTGAGTAGGTTTCAGAGTGTCTGAATGGGTTTGCGAGTGCCTCCATGAGTGTGTGAGTCAGTCTGGGAGTGAGTGCATGAGTGTCTGAGTAGGTATGTGAATGGGTGCATGAGTCTCTCAGTGGGTCTGTGAGTGGGTGCATGAGTGTCTGAATGGGTCTGTGAGTATCTGTGAGAGTGTCCGAGTGGTTCTGTGAGTGGGTACATGAGTGCCTGAAGGGGTTTTTGAGTCGGTGTAAAAGTGTCTGAGTGCATCTGTGAGTGGGTGCATGAGTTTCTGAGTAGGTCCATGAGTGTGTATGAGAACGTTTGAGTAGCTCTGTGAGAGGGTATGAGAGTGAGTCTGTGAGTGGGTGTATCAGTGTCTGAGCAGGTCTGTGAGTGGGTGTATCCATGTCTGAGTGGGTCTGTCAGTGGGTGTGTGAGCACCTGTCTATGTGAGTGGGTGTCTAAGTGTTTGTGTGGGTGTGTCAGTAGCTGTGTGAGTGACTTCACAACAAAGGAAACACACCTGTGACTTAATCCGACAAGACTCACAGTTTTGAAAAAACTTTCTACCCAAGTGGAGTACTTTCTACTGGTTTATTACTAAGTATTACCTCCTTGGGTAGACATCCTGTACGTATTCTGCACTACAGCTGTGTAATGAAGCACAAGGAAATGTCACCAGTGATCTTGTGTATGTATTAGCAATGTCATTGTTCCTGATGTGTCTTTATCCAGAAATATGTCATACCATATATCCTCCTATAGAGAAGACAAAGAGAATACAAAGAGGTAAATCTATACCGAACAAGGGTCTTTATTCTTAACCCCTTCGCTGCTAGGCCTTTTCCTACGGCAATGGCTGGAATGAATCCAATTCTTTCGGCCGGCGAAGCCTTTTTTTTGGCTATTTGGGGTAGTTCGTGCTTAGGCCCCTGCAACTTTTTGACCACATAAGGTATCCATGCCAAATTTGAGTCCTTTTCTTCCAACATCATGGGGATTCTAAAGGTACCCAGGGTTTGTGTATTCCCCTGGAGGGGACCCAGAAATTAGCCAAAATACAGCAACATTTTGTTTTTTGGGGGAAAAATGGGAAAAAGGTGCTGCAAATGAAAGTGTCTGGTTTTTTCCCTGCAAATGGTATCAACAAAGGGTTTGTGGGGCTGAAATCACAATGTTCCCAGATTTTAGGCACTGACAGACTTTTGTGATAAAACCAACATTTTGTACACAGTTTTGGCATTTTACTGGGATATAGCCTATTTTTGCTATTTTTCGTGCTTTCAACTGTCTTCCAGTTAATGGTAGAAATGGGTATAAAAGCAATAATGGATCCTGGAAAACTATACATTTTAGAAAAGAAGACAAAATTCTGAATTCAGCAAGGGGTCATTTGTGTAGATCCTTCAAGGTTTCTTTATAGAAACTAACAGTTGAATTTAGGAAAAAGTGAAAATTAATTGAAAAAAACATCCATTAGTGCCAACGTTTTCACCTGTAACTTCTTCTAATTGTGACAGCTGTTTGAAAGCAATATAATGTTACATCTGCTGGACCTTTCTGGTTGTGAAGATATATAGGACTTGTAGGTTCACCAAGAACCCAACGAACCCAGAGCCAATAACTGAGCAGCGTCTTGCAATGGTTTTTTATTATGTACCGGGTATATAGCAATTAATTTGGGAAAATATATACATGGAAAAATCAGTATGAAAGACACCTATGTATTTCTGAAATTGGAACAAAATATAGAGTTTAGACACAGAAGATATTTGCACATTTCCGAAATTGTGAGTACCCATACTAGCATGAGAATTATAGGTCATTTTTCAAAATGACTTATTTTTTACACATTGACTTTCATTTGGAAGGCAGAAACGCATCGAAAGTCAATAGGTAATAACAGTTGCTCTATAATTCTGTGTTACCCTAAGTCTCCCGATAAAAATGGAACCTCACTTGTGTGGGTAGGCCTAGTGCCCGCAACAGGAAACGGCTCAAAACGCAACGTGGACACACTTTATTTGTACAGTGAAAACTGACCCATTTTTTGCAATGTGCCCAGCTGTAGATTTTGAACCGTAGCTTTGCCGGCACCTAGGGAAACCTAGCAAACCTATACATTTTTAAAAACTAGACACACAGGGGAATCCAGGATGGGGTGACTTGACTGGCTCTCACCAGGTTCTATTACCCAGAATCCCTTGCAAACCTAAAAATGTATAAAAAATCAAACATTTTCCTCACATTTCTATGGTGGAAAGTACTGGAATCTGCGTGGATCCACAAAATTCCACGCACCCTGCCTTCCCCAAAGTCTTCTTAGAAAAATGGTACCTCATTTGTGTGGGTAGGCCTAGTGCCCGCGACAGAAAACGGCCCAAAACACAACGTGGACACACCACATTTTCACAGTGAAAAGGAGCCCTTTTTTTGCAAAGTGCCTAGCTGTAGATTTTTAACCCTAGCTCTGCCGGCACCTAGGGAAACCTAGCAAACCTATACAGTTTTGAAAACTAGACACCCAGGGGAATACAGGATGGAGTGACTTGACTGGCTCTCACCAGGTTCTGTTACCCAGAATCCCATGCAAACCTAAAAAGTTGTCCATAAAAACACATTTTCCTCACATTTATGTGGTGGAAAGTTCTGGAATCTGCATGGATCCACAAAATTCCACCCACCCAGCATTCCCCAAAGTCTTCCAAGAAAAATGGTACCTCTATTGTGTGGGTAGGCCTAGTGCCCGCGACAGGAAACGGCCCAAAACGCAACATGGACACACCACATTTTCACAGTGAAAACTGACCCTTTTTTTGCAAAGTGCCTAGCTGTAGATTTTGAACCCTAACTCTGCCAGCACCTAGGGAAACCTAGCACACCTATACATTTTTGAAAGCTAGACACCCAGGGGAATCTAGGATGGGGTGACTTGACTGGCTCTCACCAGGTTTTGTTACCCAGAATCCCTTGCAAACTTAAACATTTGTCAAAAAAAACACATGTTCTTCACATTGCTGTGGTGGAAAGTTCTGGAATCTGCGTAGATTCATAAAATTCCACCCACCCCGCGTTCCCCAAAGTCGTCCCAGAAAAATGGTTCCTCACTTGTGTGGGTAGGCCTAGTGCCCACGACAGGAAACGGCCCAAAACGCAACGTGGACACACCACATTTTCACAGTGAAAACGGACCATTTTTTTGCAAAGTGCCTAGCTGTAGATTTTGAACCCTAGCTCTGCCAGCACCTAGGGAAACCTAGTAAACCTATACATCTTTGAAAACTAGACACCCAAGGGAATCCAGGATGGGGTGGCTTGACTGGCTCTCACCAGGTTCTGTTACCCAGAATCCCTTGCAAACCTAAACATTTGTCCAAAAATTCACATTTTCCTCACATTTCTGTGGTGGAAAGTTCTGGAATCTGCGTGGATCCACAAAATTACACCCACCCCGCATTCCCCAAATCTTCCGAGAAAAATTGTACCTCAGTTGTGTGGGTAGGCCTAGTGCTCGCAACAGGAAATGGCCCAAAACGCAACGTGAACACACCACATTTTCACAGTGAAAACTGACCCTTTTTTTGCAAAGTGCCTAGCTGTAGATTTTGAACCCTAACTCTAGCAGCACCAAGAAAACCTAGCAAACCTATACATTTTTGAAAACTAGACACCCAGGGAAATCCAGGATGGGATGACTTGACAGGCTCTGACCAGGTTCTGTTACCCAGAATCCCTTGCAAACCTAAAAATTTGTCCAAAAAAACACATTTTCCTCACATTTCTGTGGTGGAAAGTTCTGGAATCTAAGTGGATCCACAAAATTCCACCCACCCCGCATTCCCCGAAGTCTTCCGAGAAAAATGGTACCTCACTTGTGTAGGTAGGCCTAGTGCCCGCGACAGGAAACGGCCCAAAACGCAACGTGGACGCACCACATTTTCACAGTGAAAACGGACCCTTTTTTTGCAAAGTCCCTAGCTGTAGATTTTGAACCCTAGCTCTGCCGGCACCTAGGGAAACCTAGAAAACCTATACATTTTTTAAAACTAGACACTCAGGGGAATCAGGATGGGGTGACTTGACTGGCTCTCCCCAGGTTCTGTTACCCAGAATCCCTTGCAAACCTCAAAATTTGTTTAAAAAAAACACATTTTCCTCACATTTCTGTGGTGGAAAGTTCTGGAATCTGCGTGGATCCACAAAATTCCACCCACTCCGCATTCCCCAAAGTATTAGGAGAAAAATGGTACTTCACTTGTGTGGGTAGGCCTAGTGCCCGCACCAGGAAACGGCCCAAAACGCAACGTGGACACGCCACATTTTACAGTGAAAACTGACACTATTTTGCAAAGTGCCTAGCTGTAGATTTTGAACCCTAGCTCTGCCGGCACCTAGAGAAACCTAGAAAACCTACACATTTTTGAAAAATGGTACCTCACTTGTGGGGTGGGTCAAGTACCCGCGACAGGCAAGGGCCCAAAACCTATTGAGGCGACATCAAAATGACCTATCACAAAACAACCTGGTTTTGCAAGGGGGGTCACCTGAGTTTTTGGCCCAGGGCTCGGCGGCCATCTAGGGAAACCTACCAAACTCACACATTTCTGAAAACCAGACACCCGGGAGAGTCCAGCAAGGTATAGCTTGCATGGGTCTCCCATCATTTCCCTACCCAGAATCCCCTGCAAACCTCAAATTTTGTTGAAAAAATTAATTTTTTCCCCACATTTCTGTGTGGGAAAGTTGTAGGATCACCGGCCTCACACAAATTTCCTACCACCTAGCATTGCCACAGGTCTCCCGATAAAAATGATACCTCACTTGTGTGGGTAGGCATAGTGGCTGCAACAGGAAATGGCCCAAATCATACTGTGGAGACTTCAAAATTACCTATAACAAAACCACCTGGTTTTGGGAGTGGCACCTGGGATTTTGGCCCTGGGCTCGCCGTCATCTAGGGAAACCTGCCATACCCACACATTTCTGAAAACTAGACCCCCTGGGGAGTCCAATGAGGAATGGCTTGCGTGGATCCCCCACCGTTTCCCTACCCAGAATCCCCTGCAAGCCTCAAATTTAGCCGAAAAAAACACATTTTCCACATATTTTTGTGTGGAATCACCATGGCGGCACAAATGTCTTACCCCACAGTGTTCTTCTTAGTGTCCCGAGTAAAATGATACCTCACGCAAAAAAAAAAATCCCTGGTTTCTAATGGGCTTTCACTGGGGGTGGGGGCATTGTCATGCCCATTTTGGGCAGCCCCCACCCCAACATCAATAAAAAAAATCCCTGGTTTCTAGTGGGCTTTCTGCCCCCCCCGGGGGTGAGATTGGGGGCTACTGCCCCTGTATGCCCCCTTGCCATAAAGACTGACATTACTCTGGGGGGGTTGGGGGCATTGCCAGGCCCTTTTTGGGCAGCCCTCACCCCAACATCAATAAAAAAAATCCCTGTTTTCTAGTGGGCTTTCTGTCCCCCCCGGGGGGCAGATTGGGGGCTACTGCCCCCATCTGCCCCTGCGGAGGGCAGAAAGACTGGAATTTCACTGCCCACAATGGGCATGTAAATGCCCCCACCCCAACATCAATAAAAAAATATCCCTGGTTTCTTGTGGGCTTTCTGCCCCCCCGGGGGGCAGATTGGGGGAACCTGCCCCCATCTGCCCCCCGGGGGGGCAGAAAGACTGACATTTCTCTGAGGGGCGGTGGGAGCATTGCCATGACCTTATTGGGCAGCCCCCACCGCAACATCAATAAAAAAAATCCCTGGTTTCCAGTGGGCTTTCCGCCCCCCGTGGGGAAAGATTGGGGGCTACTACCCCCATCTGCCCCCCAGGAGGGGCATAAAGACTGCTATGCCCTAAAAAATATGGGGGGAGCAAAGGCCCTTGCCCAAGGGGCCGCTACACCCTCCCTGGTGCTAGTGGGTGGTTCCCTGCTTGGGGATCACCCTCCTGGGGTGTTCCCAAGCAGTGATCCAATAGGGAAGGGTACCATTGGAAAGGGGAGATTCTCCCCTTTCCAACGATACCTCTCCCATCTGTTTCGGTGCGTGTGGGGCTGAGATAGCCCCACAAGCACCAAAACTGAGAAACTGAAACTAAGTTTCAGTTTCGTTTTCGTTGCAATGACGAATGCGCGCCCTGCGCGATCGTCATTGCAACGAAATTTAAAAATAGGCCTGGGGAGGTTGGGGAAGCTCTTCCCCACCTCCCCAGGCAAAAAGAAAAAAGGGAAATCCCTCTGCTGTCTGCAGCAGAGGGATTTTCTGAGCATGTGCTCATGACGGAATGGTTCCGTCATGAGCACACTTGAACTTGTGCTCATGACGGAACCATTCCGTCATGAGCATGGAAGGGGTTAATTATATGAAGCAAGTATTTCTTTGTTAGGTGGAGATGTCCTCATATTCCTCAGCATCAACAACTCCTCACCAAAATCGGCAGGAAACGTGATGGGGTACACTTGTTAAGCTGTCCATCATCCTGGCAAAAGGCAGGAAGACATTTCCATTGTACTAAGGTGGGTGAGGCCAAATGGCAATACTTCCAAGTGAATTATACATTTTAACACTTGTAGCAATTTAATGGAAGAACCATGGACTCTGCTCTCAGCAAGTAAGGGCAAGAAAGATCCCACTCATTTATAGTTACCTCAGCTAACTATAACCTATGCCCCCGCAATGCACTGCTTTTGACCTCACATATTACATCACTTATGACATGGTCAGTGACATCACTGATGACATCTCACATGACAACACTGATGATATCTCTGATGACATCATCCAATGATTGTAAGTGTTTTCTAAAAGTTTCTGAGTGTTAAACATATACACTAAGGTACTTCAAAAGTTAACATAGTTTAGTTTGTGTACTACTAATGAGTGATACTTTTTTAAAACATAGATTCTGTGAGTGTCTGTGTAGCTATGTATAGACGTGTGTGAGTAGCTGTGACTGTGGTTGTATGGGTGAATAAGTCGGTGTATGAGTGCCTGTATGGGTTAGTGAGCGGGTGTGTGAGTTTTTGTATAGATGAGTGAGTGGCTGTGTCAGTGGCTGTATGAGTAAGTGACTGGCTGTGTGAGTGGCTGCATGGGAGAGTGAGTGGGTGTGTAAGTAGCTGCAAATCGTGGGAAACAGCAAATACCATAAACCCTGAACAATGCGTTGCCTTTGCAAATTGTTTGGAACAACTAATGTGTTTGAATCACACATTCCAATTAAATCGCAAGGCGTTACAATCACATGCGTTAGGTAAAGCTGCATTTGACTTTAAAGTCCAATGCTTTCCCCACTGTAGAGGGAACTGGAGTTGGAATAGTAAATTATACTATTCCAAAGTCCAGTGCCCCCCTAAGGCAAGTTGTTCTAATGACTTGCATTGTAAATGAAATGCGTGGTTCAGACACATTTGTTGTTCCTCCAGTGTTGTTAAGGAACCCGTTGGAAAGGAAAGCGTGGTTGTGTCATACAGCCGCAAATGGTGAATGACAGGGTTCATGAGTGACTTTATGGGTGAGTGAGCAGGTGCATTAGTGTCTGTATGGGTAAATGAGAGGGTACATTAGTGGCTGTATGGGCATGTGAATAGGTGTACACGTGGGTGTATGGGTGAGTGAGTAGGTATGTAAGTGGATGTATGGGTTAGTGAGTGGATTTGTGAGTGACTGTATGGGTGAGTAAGTGAGTGTGAGAGAGGCTCTAAGGGAAACTATTTGGCTATCTCAGTGACTGTTTCAGTGACTGAGTACATGTGTTAGTATCTGTATGGGTAAGTGAGTGGGTATGTGTGTATCTGTATGGGTGAGTGAGGGGTTGTGTGTGTGGATGCATGAGTGAATGAGTGGGTGGGTGTATGAGTGGCCCTATGCATAAGTAAGTATGTGCATGAGTATTTGTATGGGTTTGTGAAAGGGTATGTGATTGGCCGTGTGGGTGTGTGAGTGGGTGTAAAAGAGGTTGTATGGGGATTTGAGTGGGTGTGTGATTGGTTCTGTGGATGATGTCATCAGTGATGTAATTTGAGATGTCGTCAGTGATGTCACTGACCATGTCATGAGTGAAGTAATATGTGAGGTCATAAGCAGTGCATTACAAGGGCGTAAGTTTAAATCAGATGAGGCAACTATAACTGCTTATTTTCTATGGTTTTGTACAAATAAAATGTGAGCCTAACTATAATGTCCCTGTAACCTTTGGTTTTTTTCAGTGAATTTCAAAGGCTTTTTAATTTTATTTCCTAACTATAATGTCCCTGTAACCTTTGGCTTTTTCAGTGATTTATTAAGGTTTTTCTAATTGTATTTCCTAACTGTAACCTGTAACCTTTGAGAGTAGGTGTGGGGGTGCCTGTGATGGCCTGTGTGTTTGTGTGTGGGTGTCTGGGTGGGTCTCTGACTGGGTATATGAGTGCGTGAGTGGGTCTGTGAGTGGGTGTCTGTGCGGGTTTGTGAGTGGGTGTGTGAGTGGTACTATGGGTCAGTGAGTAGGTGTGTGAGTGCCTGTGTGGGTCTGTGAATGGTTGTGTGAGTGCCTGTGTGGGTTTGTGACTTGGTCTGCGAGTGGCGCTATGGATCTCTGAGTGGCACTATGGGTCTGTGAGTGGGTGTGTGAGTAACTGTATGGGTGTTTGAATGGGTATACAGGAAAATGGCTGCCAAAGTAGGAGCTGTTTCTCGCAAGCTCCGGGGCTCGGGATCCCAATTTTGGGAATATCCCTGCATCAGCCCGGTTTCGCGTGGACGCAAGTGATCTACGCCTGGAGGTGGCTGCGGGATTTCTGTGGCCCCCAAAGTAGGAGCTGCTTCTCGCAAGCTCCGGGGCTCGGGATCCCAATTTTGGGAATATCCCTGCATCAGCCCGGTTTCGCGTGCCCGCAACTGATCTACACCTGGATGTGGCTGCGGGATTTCTGTGGCGACTTACCTCCTCATCTGCAGATCCTCGGATACTTCTGTGGCGAGATGTGCCTGATCTCACCTGGGACCCCCGACTTCTTTCCTGAGCCAGTTCAGGAGCTGCCGGAGGACGCCTGCTGTGCCGTCTGCATCGCGACATGCTTGACGCTTGGTCTCTGTGTGACACGCGCTGGCTGGAACCCTGCAGGAGTCCTGAGGTGAGGGTCCCAGTGAGGCGCAAGGAATCGGCAGCAGAGTCCCCTTGACCCCCGGAGCTGGTGGAGAACGCCTGTTTGCCTTCTTTCCTTCTCCACGAGACCCCAGGCCGGCTGATCTCCTACTTGAGTCTCGAGGAGGGGGGGCTTGTGAGAGTGCCCCTTCCTCTCTGCTGCGTGTGTCCCTTCACTCGCTGGTTACACAGCAGGGGGTCTCTATGTGCTGAGGCCTGTTGTTGGCCCACCATCTTGTCGGTGCCTTCCCCCCATGGCCTCATTAGGATTTTTTTTCTTCAAAATGGTCTCTACTAGTTAACCATGAAAACAAAGGATGGACTTCCATGAGCCTTCACACTGGTTAAGCAATCACGGCGGCCATCTTGGAAGGGTACTGGATTACCACTGGTTTTGGACTTCTCTGCTATGCTGGCCTGCAGGTTCACTTCTGGTACTGATCCATTTGAACTTTTGGAACTTTAACGATGCCCCCTGGGTGGAAACCAAAACTGTCTGTACTTACTGCGGTGCCCGAGCAACTTTGGCTGATGCCCGGTGGAGCTGTCATATGCAGCTATAGAGGAGTTTGGCTCTGGTTCATCCCTCGGCCGGCACCTACCCAGCCGGACATCGTTTTCCTCGCCTCCCCGTTTACCATTCCCCCTCTACCTCTTCACTCCCCATAAGACGTGTGTACGTGCTAATAATCTCACATTATTGTGTAATCTCATGTTTTTTTTCTTTTCTTCTATGTCTATACTTGTCTATGTAATTATGGAACCTGTAACTAACTGATCCTCATGTAAAGTGCTCTGATGCCTCCGGGTCTAGCCAGCACTATATAAAACTTTGCAAATAAAATAAATAAAGTATATTAGTGGTTTTGTGGGTGTGAGTGACTATCTGGTGGGTTCGAACTGGAGCTGCAGACGGCGTGGGAGGTGGGCGCGAGCTCTTCTAAACACGAGTGGAGCATAAACCCAAATAAATGACGTTTCTGTTCATTCATTGTATGCAAATGCCTTCTGCGCAATGAGCATAGCACAACCCCGCGGCAGAACGTGCGAGGAACAGAGCTACTACATCGGGAATGTAAATATCGCAAACGAGGACCCGTGAATCTGAAAGCAAACCCACCGGAAGGAAGGGACACGTGATGGGACAAGTCGAGTGACGGGACGACGGGACGAGTCGAGTGACGACGCACGGCACGCTCTGAGCGGTGAGCTGCGAACTGCGAGCCGCGAGCAAGCGGGTGGGCGGCAAGGATCTCACCCCCGCGGCCGCAGCGGAACGGACCTGAAGTATCGCGGAGCAGAGCCCTGGGCTGGGCTGGGCTGAGCTGAGGACAGAGGAGGACTCCTCAACGGCTAGCAGGCAGAGGGTAAGCGGGAGCAGGAGAACGGTTGGTTTCTAGCGCGCCAGCTTTTCTGTCTCTTTACTCTGCCCCTCTGCACTCTGCTTTTGCACTCTGCCCTGCAGCTGCAGCGAGCTGGTGGCCGTGAACTCTCCTGAGAACTGCAGGGTGCTCTGTGAGGCACCCTTGGATTAAGCTCCATTGCAAGGGGGGCAGGATATAACTCTGTAACTGGACATTTTAACATCTTACACTTCGTCACCTTTGTCACCTTAATACGTGTGCCCAGCACTGTTTGGCTATCTTGACAGCAATTACGACAGCTACGGCAATCACAGCAACTACAGTGCAACTCCAGAGCAGTACCGTACCCGGTGAACGGCTGAAATAGGACAGCAACAGGCCCTCACCCGTACTTTCATTTTAAAAGTCTGGAGGCCCGCAGGTGATCACCTGAGTGGGCATATTGGATTTTTTCATATCCATATATTCCTTCTATTCCCAAATAGAGACAAACTTTTGTGATTGCGACTGTGACTGTGGGAGAGCAAATCATTGACGAATATTGCCTCGAAGGATTGAACAGGCCTTGGCCTAGGTCTGGGTCTGGGTTATATCTGTGTCATCCACAAAGAAGTACAAATAAAGGATTGCTCCGGTCCAAGTTGCTGTGGAGAGAGTATTTGGGTTTGGACCAAAAACTACGACAAATAAAGAGTCTGTAATTAGACCTGTGATAAATACACAAAACTGGTCCACAACAACTTATAAGGGTATATTAGGGTATATAACTGACAAGAAAGTTTGAATATTTGAAATTGAAATTTGAAATCTTGTTCCCTATGCAGTACACATTTGGCAGGTTTTAAATAATGACGACAAAAAAACTAAGGTCAGGGCGTTTACTTGTGGGTAGGTCCTGTGCAAAGACTAAATCAAATCCCCTACGTAACAAGGACATCGCAGGCATGCAGTCAAAAGGAAAAAGTCAATTATTCAGTCTATGGGAGAGGGGAAGGGAAAAAAATCTTCAAGTTGAATCAAGTACCTTAAACATCTATAATGGGGAGATAATATGACTGGGAGTAATGATGTGATGGTTAATATTATCAATACTGCCACAGTTACTGAAATAGCTGATATGGTTGACATGGTTCAGGTCATAGAATCACATACTACAAATACAGGTGGTGCGTGTGGAGGAGGAGAACCCATAGAAAGCCAGAGGCATCCAGTACGGTGCGCTGGGGGCCCGACCGGTTCTCCAGTCCACCGGGTACTTCCTGGATCTTCCCCACCTTCCCCTAAAATGGCAAATGTAATCTCATACAGAACATCACATACACCTCATGGAGCCAAAGAAGAGTCTCTTGGTCCCTATTTAGTAGAGGATGCTCAAAATAAAGATTTTACTCTCCCGATCTAGATTTAGAGCTCTTCAGAAGGTATATTTCTCTTGATACTAGCAAGGTTATGGAACCAGCAAATACTCCAGCAATAGCAGTCCCTATAGGACTAAAACTATTTAGTAGCACCCCATCTAACAAATCAAATAAATCGAATTTCTCCCTTTTGCAATCACATCCCTCTTTGACCCCTGACTTAAATATCTGTGATACCCAACATAGCCAATGTGTAAGGAGGGATATATTCGTTTCAGAAGCATTAGTATCCTTAGAACATTTATTATCCTCTATCCTAAAGCTGCTTGAAAAATTTGTAGGAGGTTCAGACTGTGTGTTGGAAACCGTAACTCAAATACTGAAAGTATTGTTAAAAAATAATCTGGAGAAGGAGGTTAGTTCAATTGTATATATTGAACAAATAGAAGCGGAAAAAAAGGGAGATAAGGCTTCAGAGAATATACTCGAGAATGCTAGTAGTCAATCTACAGGTACTGGTCCTGTTGGCAATTCCCATTTTGATAAGATAGAGAATAAAGATGCGTTGCAAGAGAAGAGCCCTGAACTCTCATCGGAATCCATACTGGCTATCTCTGACTCAGCTCAAAAAGTAAAAGGTTTGGTGGTTGCAGCCAGAAGGATAGATCAGGAAGTATTCCCTATCTTTAAAACCCAGCTAAGTGATGATAAAGACAACATCTTAGGTGCTTCACACATGGAAAAAAAGAAAAGAAAAGGGAAAAAAGTAATGAATAGAGGGAAAAAGATGAAATCAACACGAAGATTCTCAAAAAAGAAGCAAAGGAGAATTCGTTTTTAAAAAAACTTCGAGGTTTCAGTTAGTATGGAGACCTCTTCACAGTCCCTGCAAAATACATCACAAGATATAAAGTTGGTAGATGATATTGTTTCTGTGAACCCTGTGAACACAAATTTAACAACTGAATCAATGATAGTTTGTGAGGCTTCCCCCGCGATTATTGCACACTCTATAAGAGATTGTGCAAATACCGAAATAGGGGGGCCTCCTTTATCTACAATACCAGAGCAGCCGAGGCCAACAATCCCTTTGTCATCAGTACTTAACCCTCCGGCTACCCCATTTTTTGACACTGAAAAAAAGAGAGGTAAACCAGAGATAGCAGGCGTAGAACGCCTTTGAGATAGTATGGACACACATCAGTTAGTATTTATTCCTCTGTTTGATACAGATTTAATTTTAAATAGGACTTTACTTCTTAAATGTCTCTTGGAGATTGACAGTTTGAAACGTATTCAAAGTAGTGATATATGTTTAGTTTCCATCTTAAAAACAGAAGTTGGTTATAAATCGAGGGTGAGGTTTAATTCTAAAATCATTGTAAACCTTATATTACAATGGTCAGAAGGCCTGCAAAGCAGGGGAATTGACGTCATTCCTTACTTTGAGTTACCCCGAAATAGAGCCCTCAATAATAGGCCGTCGTTAACTTACTCACTCTCAGATAATAGAGATAGTATGTATGAATCAGAGGAATTAAAAATCTGTATTACAAAAAATGGTCGACAAGTAAAACTTAAAGACGGCCCTCCCCAGTCCTTTAAAGGGAATAGTAAAGACGAGAGCCCAAAAAGGAACTGGTTACCCGGTGTACTATCGAGTATACCTAACAGTAAACATTTACAACAGTCATCTTTCTAGCAATGAACTAAAAATAATATCTTGGAATGCTGCAGGAATAAAGAATAGTAGGGAGAAGTTACAATACCTATATGCGTTAGATGCAAATGTGATTTGCCTTCAGGAAACCTGGTGCACAGAAGATTTGTTATGTAAGGATTTTTTCATCTTAGACTGCAAAGCAACCCTGTCCAGGAGGGGACATGCAAAGGGTGGGGTGGCCTACCTATTGTCAAATAAGATAAAATGGAATTATGATTACTACAAAGATCCTAGTAATCTTTTTTTGGCAATAACGTTGTATAATTTCGATAATAACGTAAAAAGTCCCCTGTTAATGTTGATAAATGCTTATATTCCGCCGGATGCTTCTTTCGATGTTCTCTTAAAAGAGGTTTTTTCCCACATTAAAAAAGTCAATGATGTAGAACTTCCCCCAAAAATAATTCTGGTTGGGGATCTGAATTGTAAAATTTCTAATACTACTTTAGATATATTCCGAAATAAAGAAAAGGAAGAATCACTGCAGATCCCACAAGCATTATTTCCACAAAATATTAGAACAAATAAGAGAGGGAAAATTCTTATTGATGAATTAATGAAGGCTGATGGTATTATAGTAAATGGAAGACTCCCTTCGGATACTCCGGCTACTTTAACCTGCAAATCTCATAGCGGAGAATCTAGCTTAGATTACGTGATAGTGGGAAGCTCCTCCTTCTTTTTATTAAAAGACCTAAAGGTTTCTAATTCCCCCTACAGTGACCATAATGTACTAACTCTTACCGTAAACTTAAGTTTGCTTTCGCAGGATCCATGGGTATTAAATGGTGAATCCGTTCGTTTTTCTAAGAAAACAGGGAGATGTCAATGGGCTAGCAAAGCTATCTTGGGCCTTGACAGTGTCCTAGAGGTCGCTGTAGAAAATGTGTCCAGTTGGAATGGAATAGAGATCCCCAGTTTCAACGTATTAATGATTAAAGCGATAGAAATTGCAAAGAAGTCGAATCGAATGAAAAGTACTAAGGTAGTCTCTAGACCCATCCTGTCGCTTAATCTCGAAATAAATAAATTAGTTAGGGAACAATACTTGAATTACTCTTCGGAAAGATATCATAGAATATTAATATTAAAAAGGAGGAGGACACGAGTAAAGGTTAAGTTAAGAAAAGAGAGGGAAGATAACATGTGGATAAAATTGAGAGAAGCAGCCTTTAAAGGCCAAGTAAGAACATTTTGGTCTCTTATTGGGGAGGGATGTGGTGCTAGATCTCATCCACTCCCGGTGGCCATTGAGGAGCAAAAATGGGTCAGCTTTATTCAGGATTTATATGCAGATAATGCAAAGGCAATCAAGTATATCGAATTAAAGGAGGACCCCCTTTCGTATGGATCACCTTCTGAAAAAGAATTTGAAAGGGTAATCAGGGGGATGCGTTCTTCCGGGGCGATGGGTCCGGATGAATTACCCATCACAGTTTTAAAACAAAATAGTATACTGTGGAATAAAATTCTTTATCCAGTATTCAAGTATTGTTTTGCAAACAAGATGGTTCCCCCTTCCTGGAAGGGGAGTATATTAGTTCCTCTGTTTAAGAAAGGAGACCGAGGTGTCCCGCATAACTATTGTCAAATTGCACTTCTTGATGCAGTGGGTATAGTTTTTGCTAAATGTCTCTTGATCTAAATTAATGATTGGTTGGATACGGTTGAGATTTTACCATTGGAACAAACTGGGTTTAGGACAAAGCATGGAACAATTGATAACTTAACCGCTTTACAGGTAATAATCGAAAAATATGTTAAAGTTAGAGGAGGAAAAGTGTACACAGCCTTTATAGACTTCTCCACAGCATTCGATAAAGTTGATCGTTTTTTACTGTGGAGAAAACTGTCGGATCTGGGTATGCCTGGAATTCTTTTGGAGTTAGTTTGTGCTCTTCACTCGGACACTTGGTGTAAAATCCTAATGGGAGGGGAAAGGGGTCTCTCCCAAACTATCCCTACTGCAAATGGCCTAAAACAAGGATGTTTACTGGCTCCTCTACTTTTCTCCTTATATATTTCTGACCTTCCTCATGATTTGGCTCTAAGTGAGGGCATCGCCCCGTTATTGGGGGGAAAACCGATAGTTTGTTTACTTTATGCAGACAACATAATAATATTTGACCTAACGCCAAGAGGTTTAAATAATCGTTTACAGGCATTACATAATTTTGCAGAGGCACATTATTTAAAGATTAATATATCAAAAAGTAAAATCATGTGCTTGCACGGAAGAAAAAAATTGCAGTATGGGAATTTTGTATGGTCTGTGGGTGGCCAAAAACTGGAACTTGTAAAATCTTATGTTTTCCTGGGAAAAACAGTATGTGGTAATCTAAGTAATAAAGCTCATATAGAAAATAACATCCGTAAAGCTACCACACAAGGGAAAAGCTTGGGCTCCCTTTATAGATCAACTGGGAAAAGACACTTTGCACTATTATTAGAGGTTTTCCGTGCAAAAATTCCTGCTTCTCTGTTGTATGGTATTGAATTGCTTGATGTAGAGAAATGTTTTTTTAAACACAACAGAAGGCAAAATTTTAAGGAGCCTAGCCTCAGTCAACTCTGCTTGTCCCGTGGCTGCTCTAAGGCTAGAATTTGGCTTAAGAAGTAGTTGGGTACAGGGTCTTGCGGGGATAGTGCGATGGGTTGTAAGCCTGGTAAAGAGTGATCCCGGCTCATTAAGATTCTTAATTAAGAAAGAAGTGTTAGAAAATTTAAAGGAGCAGTCTTTAATATTTAAAAATTTTAGAATTGCGGCCGACTTGCTACAATTAGATGAGTCTCTGCTTTTCACCCTATCGCCATATCAATTAAAGGCCACTTTGAAATCGGCCACTTCCGAATTAAGCTTCACTAGGGATAGGGAAGCTCGTATCTTAAAGAAGGGTATCCACCCGGCCATAGACTCCTGTACGATAAATAAGGTACAGGCTTATATTTCCTGGAACCTGCCTCATGGGGTGCGCCGTTTTTGGCTACTACTGAGGCAGGGTATGCTTCCTTTAAATAAAGCACTGTCTAAATGGTATGGTTCCTCTGAGATTTGTAACTTGTGTAACAATTCCATCCAGGACATTAATCATGTGATATTTATCTGTCCCGCTTTATTATTATGCCGGTGTAAATGGGTGAGACCAATTTGTCTACAATTATCTATTCTTTCGGCCTCCACACTAACTGATTCTATTTATGAGCCACCCAATGAAATGTTCTGCCACAGGATTTTTAAATTTTTTAAGTGCTTTTTAAATCTATATTAATGCACCTAATATGATGAATGCAATTATTAATTTCGATTTTACCGGATTCTTATATAGTATTAAGGGCATAAAGGATCTTTTAATCTTTTCAATTGTATAAAATATTATAATGTCTTGTAGTTTGAGATTTTTTACTGTCGATTTTTGCTTATACTTGTAGAAACTTTGTTGTACAAATCTTTGCTTTTATACGTTGTTGGTTTTTCTGTTTATGTGGATCTCTTCGGAGTTCCAAGATCATAAATAAATAAACTTGAACTTGAACTTGACTTGACTATCTGGTGTGTACAGGGCTGTGTTAGTAGGTATGTGAGTTCCTGTGTAGATCGCTCAGTGGGTGCATGAGTGTATGAGTGGGTCTGTGAGTGGGTGTGCATGAGTATCTGAGTGGGTATGTGAGTGGATGTATGAGTCTCACAGTGCTTTCTCCTGCTTTTGCCTTGTTTTTTGCTGCTTTCTCCTTCCTCTCTCCCCATTTCTCTGAGTGCTTTCTCCTGCTTTTGCCTAGTTGTTTACTGCTTTCTCAATCCTCTCCCCCTGTTTTTATGACTTCTTTCTTCTGCTAGCGGAGCACCCCTCGCATATGAACGGATTTCAAGTAAAAAGTAAAACACCACATACCTGAATGACTGAAGTTGATTCATACCATTTAACCAATATAAATAATGAATACTGTGATATACGGTCTAGTGACAGAATATCGAATACAAAATATCGAGGTGCACAAATATCGAGTTGGAAATATCATGGGTCAGAAATATCGACAGCAAAAATATATTGAGGTCAAGAATATCGAATTCAGGTAAGTAATATCGATTTTAAAAATATCGAAGTGTTTAATATCGTTTGCAAAAATATAGTTGTTAAAAATATTGTTTTTAATTATTGGTATGTATTTTAGTGTATATTTTATATGCATGTGATGTATATTTTTGTGTATAAGAATTGTTTGTATTTTTAATATATGTGTTACATTTTTAGTAGTTATAAAAAAAGTTATTTTAATTTTGCGCTTTTAGTTCCGTAGCGGGTGGGGGTTTATAGGGGAATAGGGTGGGAAGTAATTTAATGATATTAAATGTATTAATTTTTTTAATATGAATTTTGCGCTTTAAGTTCCGTAGCAGGTTGTCGGTTTATAGGGGAATTGGGTGGGAAGCAATTTAATTATTTTAAAATTATTGATTAAGTTTAATTTATTAATAGTTGTTTTATTGATAATTTATAGTGTTAAGTGTGTAAATTAATTTATTATTAATTAATTAATATGTGGTTGTTAATGAATTTTAATTAATTAGTTATTAATTAATTATGTTAATTATGTAATTATTTTAGGTGTGTGTTGTGGTGTTTGTAGGTAAAAATGGTGGGAAGTAATTACATTTTAATTTATGAATTATTAATTGGTTGTTAATTAAATTTAATTAATTAATTGTAAATTAATTATGGTAATTGTCTAATTATTTTAGGTGTGTGTAGTGGTGTTTGTAGGTGTAAATGGTTGGTAGTAATTTATTTTTATGTTATGAATTAATAATTGGTTGTTAATTAATTTTAATTAAGTAATTGTTAATTAATTATGGTAATTGTGTAATTAATTGTAGGTGTGTGTTGTTGTGTTTGTAGGTGTAAATGGTTGGAAGTAATTTGTGTTTAATTAATATATAGTTGTTAATTAATGTTAATTAATAGATTCATATTTTGGGTAACTTTTAAATATTTTTTTGTTATATTTATTTTTAAAAGGGGTAAAGGGTGGGTATTAAATACATTTTAATAATTTAATTGTTAGTTGTTAATAGTAATTGATTGTAATTTTAAGATAAGTTTTAAATGTGTTTTATTATTTGATAGTTTAATTTAGTTTGTGTTGTGCAAATTATAGTGTTAAAGTGTGTGTAGTAGATTAATGTTTATAATTTTTTATTAGTAAGAATTTTTTAATTGTTTATAAATTATGTAAAATATGTAAATACATGTAATTAAGAAATGTAAAGTGTTTTGTTATTGGTGTGGTGTATTGGAACTAGGCCTGGGTGGAATTTGCGTAGTCGCGTTACGCAAAGTTCCGCGAAGATGTAAAAAATCTCCGCGAGCTACGCAGAATTCTGCGAGCATGCGGAATTGCTTGTTCCGCCCGTTCGCGATGCGTTTTTCCTGTTCGGGGACGCTATTTGCGTGCTCGCGGGGAAATATCTTGCTAACTTGCCCATGCGGTCGCCAATTGGCGCGGCCATCTTGTTTCACTTGTCCCGCCCGTTCGCGTGCGTGTTTCCTGTTCGGGGACGCTATTTGCGTGCTCGGGGGGGAAATATCTTGCTAACTTGCCCATGCCATGTGGCGCGGCCATCTTGTTTCACTTGTCCTGCCCGTTCGCGATGCGTGTCTCCTGTTCGCGAACGCGGATGTCCGATGGCGCGTCCGAATGACGTGTTCACGATCGCACACTCTCACGAGATCGCGCGGCCGGCTACCAAAATCTCGTGGCGCACGCGAACGGATAGGAAAACTCGTCGGCGAACGCAGGGATCCCGGTAAGTCGCTACCGCGTGCGCGAACACGCATTTTGAAAGCACGAACAAGAAAAAAATTCCGCTATGCCGCGGATTGCGAAATTTTCGGCAATTCCGCGTTCTCCGCAGAACGCGGAATTGCCAAAATTCCGCAAATTTCGCGAGCGGAGCGGATTTTACCGCCCAGGCCTAATTGGAACGGTAAGTTCTCGAGCGCGAGCTGCCGCTCGGGTAGAATTTCTACCCAAGCGGCAGGAATACCAGCACAAACTGCAGTTTGCACTGCACTCTGCCACTCGCGGAACTTCACAGAGTTTTTTTGTAACTTCGCGGAGTTCCGCGTAGCAAAACACCGCGAACTACACCCAGGCCTGATGGAAAGAGTGTTTTTAGGGTGGGTATGGGCTCTATGGTGGCAAGGGCATTTTTAGGGTTTAGGGTGGGTATGGGATTTTGCATCACACGGGACTTTTTAGGGTTTATGGTGAGTAAGTGCTTTTTGGGTGGCAAGGCAATTTTTTGCGTTTAGGTTGGGTATGGGTTTTTGGGTGGCAAGGGAATTTTTAGGGTTTACAGTGGGTATAGGATTTTGGGTGGCAAGGGAAGTTTTAGGGTTTACGGTGGGTATAGGTTTTTGGGTGGCAAGGTATTTTGTTAGGGTATAAGTTGGGTGTGGATTTCTGAGTGGGGGGGGATTTTTTAGGGTTTAGGGTGGATATGGGTTTTTGGGTGACAAGGGAATTTTTATGGTTTAGGGTGTATGGGTTTTTGGATGGTAAGGTATATTTTAGGGTGGGTATGGGTTTTTAAGTGGCAATGGAATTTTTAGGGTTTAGGATGGGTATGGGTTTTTGAGTGGCAAGGGGATTTTTAGGGTTTAGGGTGGGTATTGGTTTTTCAGTGGCAAGGGAATTTTTAGAGTTTAGGATGGGTATTGGTTTTTGGGTGACAAGGGAATTTTTAGGGTTTAGGGCTCTTATGGGTTTTTGGGTGGCAAGGCAATTTTTTGCGTTTTTTGACTAGTTTATATCTTTGGTGCCGTTTGACGAATCTTCACAAAAGTTCCCAAAAAGAAAGTGTGCAAGTGATTGTAATTGTGCAAGGAAAATGTCAGGGTGATCCATCAAGCGGGGGCTGAGAAAACTGGGGGTCAAAAAAAGTATGTTCCCCATGTTAATTCCTTTGAGTCTTTAGAGACGCCTGCAGCTCAAATCAATGGACGTAAATTTTTCAGAAAGGTAGATTGTATCTCTGAGATCAAGCTTATTGTTATTGTTAGTTGGTGTGAATACATTCAATCGTTTTGGAGATATTAAAGGAAAACCAAATTTGTATGTCTGGGCATATGTTGTACTTTCATAGTACCTTAGTTTATATGTTTAGCAGTCATAAACTTTTAGAAAAAAATCACAATCGCAGGATCATGTCATTAGTGATATCATTAGTGATGACATTTGAGATGTCATCAGTGATGTCAGGAGTAATGCCACTATGTCATTAGTGATGTAATATGTGAGGTCATAATCAGTGCATTGCTGTGTGGTAAGTTATAGATAGCTCAAGTAACTATAACTGCTGAATTTCACTGGTTTTGTACGAGTGAAATCTGAGCCTAACTATAACGTCCTGTAACCTTTGGTTCTTTCAGTGCATTTCTAAGGTTTTAATTCTATATCCTCACTATAAAGTCCCTCTAACCTTCGATTTTTTCAGTGAATTGCTAAAGTTTTTCTAATGTTAAGTATGAATCCCTTCGCAATGCACAGTGTGGGTGTGTTTGAATGTAGGGCCTGGCCTGGCATTGTGCTGCCCCACCTAAGCTTGCTGCTCCTTCCCCCTCTTCCTTGTCATCCATTGTCCAAGTCCATGACCCTGCTCCCTCATTACAGCTGTGTGTGGCTATTGTTCTGCCACTGCCCTTCCCACCTGCCTTAAAAAGTCAGTTTGCTGCTCCATCCACCTCCTCCCTACCCTCTGTTGTCTGAGTCCATGCACCACCCCCTCCCTCCTGCCCTGCATGGTCTGATGTGCTGCCACTGCCCTCCATTTTGCTTGATGACCCTGCGTACTCCTCCTGCCCTCTGTTCCCAAATTCAATGCCCCATCATTGCCCTCCTGCTTAGCATCTGTGTTTAGCTTGCTGCCCCTACTCGCCTTCCCCCTGCCCTCCGATGTCTGTGTTCATGCCTCTGCTCTTTCCTTTCAGCCCACCATATTCTATGAACCTGCCACCCTCCTATCTACTCTGAGTGATTTGTTGGGGTGCCACTGCCCCTCCCACCTGCCTAGCATGGTCAGATCACTGCTGCCTGTCCTTACCACCTCCACCCTGCCTGTCCAAGTTACATGCCCCAATCCCCTCTCTCCCTTTCAACATCGGCTCGACAACCTGTGATTCTAACGAAATCACTTAATCTCCCCATGCCTAAAACCAAAATGAATGTGTCCTTGTGTAATGTAATTGATGCTCATGTAAAACACTCTTATGCCTTCCGGTCAAATCTGCACTATAAAAAACTAGGAAAAAAACAAACAAATTAAGAGTTTTGCACAGTTCTTTCATCAAGCTATACTTGAGCTACATTTGGGGACAATGTGTGCTTCATTTGGGCTCTTTTTCTCTGACGGCCTTCTTAGGAGACTTAGGCCCTTGTTACGATGCTAGACAGACCGGCTTCTGCGGTCCTGTCAGGGGCGATCAGACCTCCGCGCTATTGTTGGAAGCGGTCGCTCTGACTGCTGAATTATGCTGCATTCGAATACATAGCTTTCCGAGCGCTGAAGTTCCTCCAACTCAGACAGGAAATTCCAACTGCTGTGATGTTGAAAAGGACCAATGGAGCTAGTCAGAGAGCAGACAGCCTTACGAACCGCCCGCCCAATTATGATGCACATTTTCACAAGCCTTCTGTGGCGATCCAGCCATCTCAGCAGAGCTGGCGGAAAGGGAGGCAAATAAGGCCAAAACTCACCTCTACACAGCTTCCTACGTCCGGTGCAGACATGGAGCCCATCGCAGACATCATGCCACTGCTCTACCTACTTGATTACCTGCAAAATCTAAACCTATATGTGCACTTTTAGTCCTCCACTTCTATACATGCCACATGTTTTAGATATATAATATACACACACACAGTGTGTGACACTGATATCCAAACACCAGCACAGACCTTCCTCCCTGCCCCCAATACCCTCCTCACCTCTGCTGGGAGCAAGAACTGAGTGTCCAGCTGAGCACCTGCTGTGCTGCTTGCAGGAGACTGGAGCAGCGCAGTGTCAGGGTTATTAGATATATCTTGAGAAGCAGGACATGAGGGGGCAGGAAGGGGCAGTGGAAAGAGTGAGTACTGACAGATGTGTAGCAGGCCATGAAGTGGTCTGGGACATACTAGTGCATAGCATCAGCAGGTCAAAAATGCAGTTGCTCAGAAGGGTTTCATCAAACTCCCCATTTAGGCACACACCCTCAGGGTGAGCAGAAAGTTTACTTTGCTGCAGTATCACCCACCACTGCCCCAGATGTAACAGCAGAGATACTCATAGGACTCCAATCACACTCTCCTCGTGTCTAAACTGAAGCAACAACAAACACCTATGCAATAAAGCCACAGTTGTTGCTGCAATATGAGTAGCAATTAATACCCATTTCAAAATAAATAGTTTTGGCATATTAGGTGCAATGTAATGTGTCCTATCACAAATCTGGATGTTTTGCAATTCCAGAAGTAGTGATATACCATACGTGCGGGACAACATGCCAATCACAGATATGTGGCTTATGTGTCTGTAAGGAACGCCCTCATGGGAATCAGGCACACCCACTCAAACTCCTGCTCTGGTGAACAAGAAAAATACTTTCAAAAACAAATATCACACACTGTCCTAGTCCACCACAACACAGAAGACAGAGAGCATGGGTATGTGTCAGTGTTTGCAGGTAATTCATCCCTGATGAACATATACACACACTCCACATCCCCTAACTCAAAATACTCCTAGGCCACTATGTCCCACACGTTACCTCAATCATGGGCTTATGACACTGCATACAACCCCCCCCCCGGAGGAAGGAGACCATGGCTAAAGATAGGGGCGTTCTATCCCTCGTCAAAGCATATCTTGTGGGCTTGTTAGTCATATCTGGGACTAACAAAATTTGTCACAAGGTGGCATGCACATGTGGCTAATGTGTAATTAGAAGTTCATAACAATGGACACAGCAGCAATAGCAGTTGTCACTTATCTAGTAAATATTTATTTTAAAAAACACACATGAAAAAGGGTACATGTGCATTCAAATTACCTATTAGGTATGACATCACAACACCCCCTTGTGTGCAGAAACAAATACCTACTTTGTACAAATTAAACACATCTCAAGGAGTACTGCACGCTGAAAGACGCGGCCATTGGGCAAAGCAAGCTGCAATACTTATCATAGCATAGACCATCCAATGAAATATCTGCCTCAGTTGGAACTCTTCCCACATATAAATCCAGTGAACATTGACCCTTGACCTCTGTAACTCCATAAATTTCCCCTTGTCAGAATATACTTACATAATGAAAAAGAATCAGCTATCATGGTGAAACAAACCCAACTGTAGATACACATTTAGCATCAGTAGCAATGGCTGGACAAAGGAGTTCAAAATCAAGTAAGTGCTTTATTATATTAAAAAACAAAGCCCAATGGCCAGTCCAAGTATCAGTCTTGAGGACCAGCATACTGCTGTACCATCCAAACCTGCCTTCCAAATCACTGCAAGGGATACCTCCCCAGGAATGGGCATCTAGTGGGTAGTCCAGGCACCTTTTTGATGGCCTCATGGGGTAGGTTGGGCTATAGTATGGGCTGGGCTGTTTTTGTTTTAGGGTGGACGTGGAAGGGTAGGGAAGAGGTGGCAAAGTACTCTTTTTGGGTTTGGGAGGGGGTGGGCCAGGTGGGGTAGGGCAGAGGTCAATGGTAATCATGAGGAGTTTTTGGGCAGACTGGGGAGGAGGTGAGACAAGGGGTGGGGTTTTGGAGGTAGAGGGATGTGATGTCTGTGATGTGTCTGTGGCTGCTAGTGTGGTGTGGTGTCTGTGAGTTTGGTGTCTGTAATGGCTGTGTCTGCTGGTGTGATGTCTGTGAGTTTGGTGTCTGTAGTGGCTGTGTCTGCTGGTGTGGTGTGTGCCTGTATGTCATTGGATGTGTTAGTGAGGGTGTCAGTTGCCTGGTAAGTGGGTGTATGCCAGTCTTTTGTTTTATGTATTTGTGTTTGTGTTCTGCATGTGCATGTTGAGGTGGATGCTTGGAGAAGGTTGGGTGTGCTTTGGGTAGTACATGAATAGGTATTGTGGATAGGCAACAGGCAGGAGGAGGGCAGAAAGCTGGAATTGGTGGAGGACTGCTGTGAGTGTGGAAGCTAGAGCCTGAAACGATCTCTGTGGGGAAGAAATTTTGTCTGACCCACAGAGATCGCCTCAGGATGTCAATGGACTCCACACCCAGGGCTGCAGGTGAGACAGAGGCAGGGGGAGAGGTGCCTGGTGCAAAGGAGGCACCTGCTCTCTTAGGGGAGTGGGCCGGGACAGCTGTCTGGGGAGCAGAAGGGAGGGTGGAGATGGAACAGGGGTGGTGGACTTGGATGTTGCAGATGCAGGTCCAGTGGACTTCACTACCACTAAGGAGTGTTCACTGGAGCTTGACTCAGACAATGATGGCAATCCAGTAGTGTCTGCTTGCTCCTCTGTGACACTCCCCTCATCGTCTGGGCCACTGGGTCCCACTGTGTGACTGCTGGAACGGGGGCCACTGTGGCCAGCTGCTTCCCTAATGGTCTCGGCCATCTCCATCGCTGCCCTGGGTTGGTGCTGAAAATATAGTACAAAAAGGTAAACTGCTATTGCATTAACATAGTGGGCAAACAGATCATAACATAACCCATTACACAGTTGCATAGATCACAACATGTACTGGGATGACTACATTGGTTCCAACATTAGCATGAGCACATGCATGAAAGCTACAAGACCTGTGCACAGTCACCCATATTGGTGTCATAACCACAGTATGCTACAACTGCATGTGTGACCTTGTTCAAAATCTAGCCTCATGTTTGTATCATCACCCTGGCAACATAGGCCTTTGCAGCATACTATAGTTACCTGATATCTTCTAAGGGAATTTCCACATGGAATGCATTACTACCTATCCACGCAAGGCCCTGCAATCAGCAAATGGTCTGGTGTCCCTAACCCACAACATGTAGAACTGCTGGGCACCTGCTACAGCTAAGTTAATGCAAAATGTAGTTACCAAGAAGAAGGTGAATTGGAAGTGCCCATTTCACACTGTTGACACTTTCCAAATGACACACATCTGCCCACTGACAGATGACGCAGTTGAAAGATGCACATGATTAGCTTAGCTAGGTGTCACACGTGGAACAGAAGAGCTGAAAGAAGAAAATGTGGCTCCAAGTGGTGTGCGATCTCAGCACAGAAAACCACTGTACATGAGTCTGCCTAGGAATATCCCAGGTCAATATTGGTGCATGAGAGCACATCTTATTCACATAGCCACTGTCAATAGTGCCATTATAACACTGAAATAACATGCGGCTTAGAAGATATCCAGTCCACAAAGAGTCCTTGAATGTGTCCACAAAGGAAGGGGATTGAAGAACCTTCCATCCTATAATAACACAAATTATAAGCTATTACTGACCACTTATACACACATATCACCTCAACATGTCAGCATATCCCTCCCTGATGCATTTCACCAGCCATATATTGACCCTTCACAGATGCACATATGCATCCCACCTAACAGAATACACCCGTCTCAATGGCATGCTAAGTGACATTTCCAGAAAGATCAGTAAGTGTTCAACCTACGTATGTTTTTGTATCGACATGTTGACCTGGCTTATGACACCTATCAATGCCACTTGGCATGTGTGACTCTCCCACCCATGTCTATACACCCCTATTTGTGGTAACACCTATTCAACACACATTTTTTATGTCCATCACAGACATATATTGTCATGTACATATTTCCCAACACATGAAAATATGATGGTTTACAATAGAATGCTTATAGACCCTCAGATCATGTAAGGAACAGTTGTACATGTGACAGTACAACATATAAAGTTACACAGGCCAACATCTACCCAGCACAACATATGGCACCAGTGGGGTAAGCCCTCTGATTATGTTGTATATTACCCACTTACCAAGAGGATGTATTGCACTGCATCCCATGTCACAAGCAAGTGGTCCACCATCACATGACACACAGAAGAGAGAGGGTGTCAATCCAGAGACTAGGATGACAAGTGGCCTGTTTGGGACCACTATCACACATGGCTTCACAATATAATGTATGCCATCTGAGACATTATGCACAATGTTTCACTCAGGAAGATACCCCCTCATTGCTACTGTTGGGCTCTGAACTGCCCATCGAGGTCCGGGTAGAGCACTGCCAGTGTGCGGGCCATTAGGTGGGTCAGGGTCTGGCGTGCGCCCCTTCTGCCTTGGGAGGACAGCTCCAGCTGGACATCCATGATCTTCCAGGTCCTGCATCTCAGGTCCTCTCACCTTATTCTGCAGTGGAGACTGCACCGACGAGTGAGCCCCAGGATCTGTCCCTTCCGGGTGATGGTCTTCCACAAGAACACCTTCTGATGGGCGTTGACCTGTATGGATGCAATAGATGAAAAGACTTAGTGGACATGCAAGAAGTAAATCATCTGCTAGGGTGACACAGAGGTAGTACATAGGTAGCATAGCCATTTTACAACATTGCAGATATTACATGTTTGGAATGCACATGCTGAGCAATTCAAAAAGCATTACTGCTACATTTTAAAGTCCTATATGTACCACACTCCATCCTGACCTTGCCTATATTGAGTACACCAGGCCACTGATATCACTTAGACTGGGACCACACCACATAAGCTCTGTAAGGTGTTCCCAGGTAACACAGCACACCATTGTGTCTGCCTGACAGCTATAGTAGCAGTGCAGCCCTGGACAGACACCTGAGTAGTCTGGACAAATGACTTGATCCACACTGTCCAAGACATCACTGCTACCATGATTTTGAGTACTAGCAAAGTTTGGGGTGACAATCAAATATCTGCCATGTGTGTAACTTGAAAATCCCACTCTGAGGATTAGTGGGTATGTGATTAACTAATTTGGACACTATACTATGTCTGCATGTATTTGTAAATCTTGACATAACGGAACACACCATATGCCATATGTGGCAGTGCGTATGGAACAACATCAATATACCATTGTAGACAATGTGTGATTGTACATTATGACACAGCAGGTGATGTACTTAGGAACTGCACTGCAGATGTATCTAACTATCTACAGTTTACATGTTTCACATGATAAATTCTCCTTTACAGTGGTAGCATCACTCATATGACAGTCTGACTGAAAACATGTGTGAGTAAGGTGCCTGTCCTTAGGCAAGGACACACATTGACAAAATTAGTCCATGGACAGGACTCCTGGTTCTGAGGCTCATATCATGTACCAGTACAAATGTTGCTACACTAGGAGCTTTCAGGCAAAATCATAGTCCTGTTAAACTTAATAAGGCCACATCTGAGGATGAGCAGATCTACAAGGGGAGTACTCTGTGCATCAGTACCGTAGGTAAGATAACTGTGCTACAGCCTGGGTCATGGACCATACAGTGCACAAGTCTCTCTGCAGGATAAGCCTACTGTTCAGACATGACCATCATATGGCCACATTTCCCGTACCTACCTGCACATATGGTGGCCATCCTATATCTGACATGACCGTTGTTGGTCACTGTGAAGGGGTCTGTGAGGTGTTGGTATATCCCTGATGCCAGGTTAGTGTGGCCTCATGTGTGTTCAGTGATTGGTGAGGCTGTACACATATGTCACATAATCCTCACATGCAACTCACAGGACACATGTAAAATTTGGGTATAAAGCCTATAAATTGTCTGGCACTTCTTGCATCAAATTATTTGCACATTCATCATTGGCAACAATAGCTTTCTACATGCAGAGAAATGTGCATACAATGGGTGTAGGCTATAAGAATGTATACACATCACTACTATGATGTGAAGTCCAAAAAGTACAGTGCCACATACACCAAAACATATGTGTCTATTTTTTTCTGGCAACACTATCTGACATATTAACCCTAATGCTTGTCTGGGTCTCAGTGCCACATTCTGGGCCATGTGTATGTATAGCTAAAATGTTGCTGAGTACATACTGTATGAATAGTACTCCACTGGTGAACCATGGCGCTGGCAATACAAGGGAAAGGCCCCATCGGCCAGGGTCTCCAGCTCCTCTGGAGTGAATGCAGGGGCCCTAATGCCTGTACAGGGTATCATGGCAGCTCCCAGAGGTGGTAAACAGCAGCTGACAGATGAGGAGGTGTAGTAAGCAGCAGTTTCTGGAGGCAAGTGACTTGATTTCCAACTGGCAACTTACAGGTAGGCCGCATTGGTGGTCTTCTGCGTTGACGGTCAAAAACATTGGTCTGCGGCAGTCGCATTTTCAAACTTTACCCAATAGCTGTGACTGGCATATGATACTCCGCCCACCGTGCAGTTCAAACTAGCCAGAGGTCAGTGATCCTGAATGTTCCATTGGCAAGGGTAGGACTCCACATAGACGGTCTGTTCTGTAGGTGGGCACATACCTTGAACAGCAAACATAACAATCACAACCATCAGCCTATTGCTGTATCCGGCGTGGTCAAACTCGCCTAGTGCAAAATTTGGAATCGGCTGCTGACAGCAATCCTGCATTTACCATTTGTGAAGGTTAGGCCTCCACTACGGCTGGGTTAATATCCTATGTGTAAATTGACCTTCTAAGTGCGTCTCCCCCACTACATTTATCTGCTGGAAGGTGTCACCTGATGTATGACACCATTCCTCTGCATATGTCATTACTCACATGCCACTGCACACCTGCCAACTCACACGGTGTCACCGTTTGTTACACAATTTTGGCTCCCTTCACACGGTCACATAGTGAGTAGCCAAAATCACACAGTGGCAGGAAAACCAAGCTGAAAACCACTGTAAAAGGTGTATTTTCAGCTCATTTTTTGAGGCTGTAAGCAGCTGATGTCCATTAAGAGGTGTAAAAACACCCCAGGACATTGGCGTAAGACTCAATGACACTTTCTTATTTTTTTTCTGAGAGAGACATGGGGGGTGGGAGGACTTGTAAAGGGACTGAGTGCCTCTTTGGCAGGAGGCCCTGCCCCCTCCAAGGCCCCATCTCCTCCTCACACGGTGGCATCAATTTGTAAGTTGGCAGGTATGTCACTGTTGTACATGACTGTGTCTGAACACACAATTACCAGTGTGCAGTGTACACCAGCAATGACTCTTATTGTATGTGGAATGCAGAGTCCACAACATGATGTCTACCATACAAAAGTTGTGTGTATGATGTGCACAGTGCAGTTACAGACACATGTGGAGTCGAGAATGGAGTTGATAGGTGGAAGTTTCAGTAATCCCAAATTGATCATATTCCTCCTGGAGATTCCTGTATTCATCTGGAAAGTTAAAGTAACTATTTAGACTGTCTACCATCTGGAATGGCCTCTCTGAAACCCGTTGTCAATGGTAGGGTCTATTGTCATTTTACTAAAAGCATTTTTTCAACTTTCCTCATACATGGATTTGCTATGTATGCTGTTGTATGTCATTAAATCATGATGTGAATTGCAGGGTCCCACTGACAAATGCTGGTATGTGTGGTCACATGACGTTTGGGTGTGTCTTGGTACATGTTAGTGTGGAACCTGTGTGCAATCTCTATATGTCTGTACACTCCACACATAGTTACCATGGCAGAGAAAGAAGAAGACAGCCTCCAGTATACCGCCCCTTTCCCGACCTTCAAACCATGGAAGAAAGAAATATAATCAGCAAATTTCAGCTCAATAGCCAGACCACCAAAGATTTATGTCAGCAGTTGGATCCTCTTTTACGTCCACGTAGTAACTATCCCACATCTCCTACACCAATAATTAAAGTGATGGCAGGACTGCATTTCCTGGCCACAAGTTCTTTCCAGGACACTGTGGCTACATCTGGTGGAATGTCACAACTTATGTTCAGCATAGTACTTCTTGATGTTTTATCAGCATTGATGAGACACATGGACAGCTGCCTTCAGTTCCCCAAGAGTGAAGATTTGGCCAATGTGAAGGGTGACTTTCATGGATTTGGTCACATCCCACATGTGGTTGGAGCTATTGGTGGCACACATATTGCCTTAATACTACTGTAAGCCAGTGAACAGGTCTATAGGAACAGGAAGCACTTCCATTCTATCAACATGCAAGTGGTTTGTTTTGCAGATTTGTACATCTTACACCTTTGTGCCGGATTCCCAGGTTTGTTATGTGAACAGTGGTTCTGCTACGGAAAAAAGTATTTTTGTTTTACTTTATCCTCACATAGGTAGGACAGACAATAAATGTTTCATCAAAAACACATCACTGAACAAACAAAGACACGATTGAATTGAAAAGTGTTTTTGGATATATAAAAAAAGCAAATATCTAGTGAAATTAATAGTAAACAACAAGACTGATACACAATGTACATATACACCCAAAAATATATACAGGAATGGTGACATAAACAGTGACTCCCAATTTTTTGTTTTACATATATCAAATATGAAAAATAGACACCATATATAACATATATAACACATGAAGCATAAATTGATTTGCAGCGTTGGTTATGCAGAAGAGATAACCCTAAAAAGAACTAAGACATATCATTTTTGAACACTTAATTGGTCTGTTTGGTCAACAACGCTTGTACGGTGAACGTCGATGTTTCAACCCCTTTGAAAATGTGTGTATCTGATGGACATCACTGTGGGGTCTTCATCAGGACTAAGAACCAAAAAATGTACAGCCTTATAAAGAATTTTATTGATGAGAGGGATGAAGATAATCACCTGACCTCTGTATCATTCCAATTGATACCTTATTTGCAGGGTACGTTGGATCCAGGTATATGTAGAAAAGAGGCCATAATTGTGCATTCCTAACTGTAGACGTAGTGGATAGTGCTATTTCCTCAAAATATGGAGATCCAAGATTCAAAAAAGAAGTCACAAAGGGCTTGTATTTTGAGCGTTTTCATTGGATAAGGTCTCTTATGGAGCAAGCAAGCTTCCTTGAAGTCTCTGGCGTCAAGCGCTTGGGGAAAACTGGCAGAGCGTCCTTCAAGGACTTCAAGGATTTTGAGGAAAGAGAACTATCCACTACGTCTACAGTTAGGAATGCACAATTACAGCCTCTTTTCTACATATACCTGGGTCCAACGTAGTGGACCCGGGTGAGCCCTCCTTTACTCACCCGGGAAGGTGTGTAAGATCACTATAACCTGCTGCATGCTCCACAACCTCGCACTGCGATGGATTATCCCTCTCGTCGCAGAGGATGGACACCAGCAGGAGCCACCAGGTGAGGATCCTGAAATGCCAAATGATGATGACAGTGACAAATGAGTCAACAGCTAATTAACAACTGTTAGACTTGGCATCTTTGGCATGGTTTCCCCTGACTTTTTGCCTCTACCCCCAGTATTTTTGATGCTGTGCTGGATTTCGGTTTTGCTGGCTTAGATGCTTTGGGCACTTTGCCACTGCTGATCAGTGTCAAAGTGCAAGTGCTCCCTGTGTAAATTGTTATTATGATTGTTTCTCCATGGTTGGCATAATTGATTTACTGGTCAGTCCCTAGTAAAGTGCACTGAGTGTGCCGGGGCTGGTAAATCAAATACTACTAGTGGGCCTGCAGCACTGATTGTGCCACCCACATGAGTAGTTCTGAAACGGTAACTCAGATCTGTCACTGCAGTGTCTGGGCGCAATTATTAACTGCCATGTGTACTTGGCAAGTGCACCCACTTGCCAGGCCCTAACCTTCCCTTTTCTTACATGTCAGTCACCCCTAAGGTAGGCCCAAGGTACCCCTGTGGGCAGTGTATAGTATATGTGAAAGGTAGGACATGCCCTGATGTGTGTGGCATGTTCTGATAGTGAATTACTGCCAATTTCGTTTTTCACTATTGCAAGGCTACCTGTTCCCATAGGACAGAATGGGGAGTTTGTTTAAAACATCTTATAAACATAACTGCCCCTGGGAACAAGGTAGGAAAATAAAGTTTAGTATGCCTAAACTCAGAATGTTAAAATGCATCTTTTAGTGAGGGTGATTTTTACATTCTGTGTTTGAAAATACCACTTTTAGAAAGTAGGTATTTTCTTGTTTAGCCATCCAGTGTGCCTCTCCTAGGATGTGGACTGACTGTCTGGGTTTGGAGTGTCAGGGGCTGGGGCTGGGAAGAGGCAGTGGCTCCAGAGAGCCTGATGAGTCAGGGCTGGGCTGAATAGACTTGAGCTGCATTTAGAGTAGGGGGAGATTTCCTTTCATCCTTATTGGGCCTGGTCTGCTTTCCACAATGCTGTCTCCACTTCCTGCCAGGAAGCTGCACCAGAGAGGACAGAACTGGTTTTGATTGGACACAGGGCTTCTCTGCACAAAGAGAACAAAGACATTTTGGGGTATAAGTATTAGACCTAAAACCCCTGAACTTTAGACTACTTCTGGAATCAAGGGGAACCTTTGCCAAGGAGAAGAGCTGGAGAAACTGAGGAGAAGTATGGCCCTTGCTGTGTGTCTGGGGTTGGCCTGCAGTTGCTTTTTCTGCTAAGGAGAGGAGAAGGACTTTGCTGTGTGCTGTCCCCTGATTGAGGAAAGTCTCCAAGGGCTTGAGTAGAGCCTGCCTCCTTTTTTGAAGTCTCAGGATCACAAAGACTTCACCTCAGCTCCCCTGAACATCCTTGCTGGGAGTTCGGACCTGTCAGGAGTGCCTGTGACTGTGTGGGGCCTCTGGAGGTTGGTTATGCTGCTGGGAGCTGGAAATCAACGCAACAACAAGAAAACTGACGCTTCGCTCTTCTTGCGACAGTTTTTCCGACGCAACGCCATGGTGTGAGAAGAATCTCCCCGCACGGCCGCGCCGCTGCTGAAACCGACGCAGAGCCTGTTGCCGCTGCAAGAATCGATGCATCAAGGGATCGCGGCTGAAGAAACCGATGCAGCGCCGCTCGATGCTGCCGCTTCTTTCACCGACGCATTCCAGATTTCCACGCATCGTCCCTGTGCGGAAGGTTTTCCCCGACGCATCACCCGCGGATTGGAGTCGTCTCAGAATCGATGCATCGCTTCCCTCTACAGACCCGACCCGATGCACCGCTCCCCTGTGTCCAGCGGAACTGTCGCATCGCATCCACAAAGGTCTCAGGAATCGACACATCTCTTTGTTTTTTGACGCTTCCCATCACTGTGGCTGTTTGGCTTGGTGAATTTTGGCGCAACTAGAGGTACTTTGCAAGAAATCACACATCCATAGTTTTCTATGGGCTCAGTTGCTTACACCTTTTGAAAGTCATTTTTCTTAATACTTGGATTTTTGTTGTTTTGGTATCGTTAAGTTTAGATAAAGATACTTTATTTTTCTAAACCGGTTTGGTAACCATTTGTGGTGTTATCACTGTGTTACTGTGAGTGTTGGTACAAATACTTTACACATTGCCTTTGGGATAAGCCTGTCTGCTCTTGCCCGTTAACCAAGTAGGTGAGCAGGGGTTATCTAGAGTGTGTATCCCCCTTACCCTGACTAGAAGCAAGGGTCCCTATTTGGACAAAGGTACCTACCTCTGCCAACTAGAGACCCCCATTTCTAACAACAACTTCTTCTCTTGAGTGTAGGTATGCTGTGATTTGTCTGTACTTTGTCTGGTACAGTGATCGTTGTTGTGTAGCTGTGAGGAGTGTGTGCATGGATACATGTTAGGTCTGGACAGATGTGTTAAACTCTGTGCACAGCTGTTTGTGGAGTAAGGTACTGACACATGCACACGTTATTAATGTTGCTTTGTGTATTCAAATTAACCTATGTACTGTGTACAGTAGAAGTTGACACAGATTGTTGTCATATGTATGGTTTACTTGCTAATGTGTTAATTTTTTTTATCTTTAAGGTACCTTTACCATATCATCTTCATTTGGCTATTTCAAAGTTGTGACATCAGCAGGTATATGATGTTGTGTCTAAGCATGATGTGGCCATGAATTGTTCTTGGGAATGTCTGTCACAGACTTTGGGTGTACAAATCTGGTACGAAGCCCACTTGTACAGCATTAAGATGGAAGTTGCCACACCTCTATTGGACTTGTTCCCTGTCATGTGGTGGTGCTCTTGCAATATGTGTGCCATCATATGCTACAACACAATGTGATTGTAGGGCGAATCCATTGATATAAGATCCACATTGCCTGGAGTCCAAAGTCCAACACACTCCTCCCATCAGAAGTGGGAAAGTGTACAGGAATAGTCAACAAACTCAATGGATTGCACACAAAGGAGGACATCAGGTGCACTGTTTCTTACTGGCGGTGGTGGGTGTCCTGCCATCCGACCCTCCTGGGTGTTTCTTGGATGTCCCATCATACGTCAGGTGGGGGGATCCACAACTGCAGGGTCTGGGGTGTCTGAGGAGTCTCCTCCTGACAGAGTGTACCTCCCTGTGGTTGCCATAGATGTAGATGGGACAGATGTAGTTGTGCCACAGGTAGGGGTTGGTGTTTATGCAAATGCCCTGCAGAGGGTGGTATTAATGTCACTCAGCACCCCAATGACCTCGTCCATTTGGTCATTATGTCTCTCCATTCTATGGTCTAAGGACCCCTGCAGTTGGTTAATGTCCCAGAGTTCCTTAAGTACCTGGCCCATTGCTTCCTGGTAACCCTCATATGCACCCATGACTTGGGCAAGGTTGGCCTGGGCACCAGAAACCACACGTTGTGGGCCCACAGTTGCCCTCCCACCACCCCTGCCCCCACGGGCATGTTACATTGGTCCTACCTGCCCCCTCCCATTGGCTCTTGCATTCTCAGTGAGTGGGTTGTGGCTGGCAGGAGCGGCAGGAGATGTTGCGGCCCGGCTTGATTGTCTTGTTGTTAAGGTGTGATATTGAAGCTGCGGTGGGAGCTGTAGCTGTGGACCCAGTTGGAGACTCACTGGTGCCATCTGTCCAGGCTGACCAGATGGGCCAGGTTCCTCCTCCACGTCCATGTTTCCAGGAGAGTATGCATCTTTGGAGGCTTGATTCCGGAGTGGAGTCTGAGCCTGGGGGGGTGTCCTCACTCTGGATGAATGTTGTACTAGATCGACCTGTTGATACAGAGATTACATTGTAATTTTTGTAAGTGTGGTATGTACATCCACATCATTAGGGTCACAGTGAGTTCATGTCTGGGATAGAAAAACGTGTTGAGGTAAACATTGGCAGCTATCCCCGTAATGTTTCATGACATTATCATACCACAATTACAGAAAGTGGTATGGGCCTGCTCATTAGCTGTGCTGATATGGTTCATTTTGCAATGAGGGATGGAAAAACCAAATCCCAGTGACTAGCACTGAACACACTGTAGAAGTTACATAAGGATTAGTACATTCCAAGTCCGATTTGTGTTCAGTAGAGGCATACACACAACTTGGTATTACTTTTGTCATTGCTATTCACGTGTGATGTGCTGTGTCAATGTATAACCAGGCAAATTGAACTAGCGGGTTACCTACATGCGTTAGTGATATTTCACGTACACACTTGGCATGGTGTCACTGATGGAGTCATTATTTCCTGTTCTCAAGACCAGGGGAAGTTCAGGCTAAGTAGGCAGACATGTTTCTGAGCAGGGCATTGTGTGTACAGTGCTCAGTCCATATGACCTGATCGTCTGTAGTGACATGGCTGACAAGTGAGTATGGAGTAACAGCACTAGTACATCTTATTAAGTGTTGCCGCAACAGGGCCTCATGGTAGCTGTAGTCATGTCATACTCTTCGACCCCCACTTGACCAATGGCTCCCTGCCTGTGAGGGTAACTTCAGTTGAGACATGGCTGACAAGTGAGTATGGAGAAACAGCACTGGGGCCTCTTGTTCAGACTTAAAGATAGAGGGCCTGATGGTAGTTGTAGTCATTTCAAACACTCCTCCCCCGTCACTTGACCAATGGCTCCCTGCCTGTAAGGGGAACTTCAGTTGAGACATGGAGAAACAGCACTGTGGCCTCTTGTTCAGATTAGAGGTGGGCAGAGCTTGTGGAGTTGCACTATGTGGAATTCTGCAGAGTTGTATAAAATCTCAGTGGAATTCCACAGAGTTCTGCTCCGCCCTACTTGTCACCTTGTCTCTTGTCTCGGTAGCTAGCGTCCAGCTCAACTGCACCATTATCCAGCTACATGGCATTCTTCAGTGGCTCCAGAGTCCCCTCACCCGAGGAAGCACCTGCCATCTTCGAGACTGGAAACGATGGCTTACTCGAGCTCAGGCGGTACACAAACATTGACGTACTGCGGGGCACCAGCACTTTCTTTAGGAATTATAAAATATAATAAAATATAATAAAATAATAAAATAGAATAGAATATAAATCAATTATTCATAAATGTTATTACTATTATTGCAGCCTTGAAAAAGTTACGAATGTAACGAAACACATGCCGGTTGTCATGTCTCTATTTCACCGTGCTATTCTGTTCTTCCAGCAACAAGAACTGGACCTTGAAAAAATAACTGTATAAACATGAAATGTTTTTGAAGAAATCATTTTCTTGTATGAATATATGCACAGTATGTATTGACTAAATGTCACACTGATCATTAAAATTGAGAGAACCCTAGTACAAATCCAAATATTGTCATATCCTGTAATATGAGCGATCGATAGAATACATAGATCTTGTGTTTCAATTTTAAAAAATCAATGATGTAGTAATATTGTAGAGTGCCAGGGTACATCTGTCTGTCTAAACTTTCTTTAGGAATGCTGCCGGTAATGTGTACTTCCGGCCACTCAAACCTATTGACCAGAAACCAAAGAAGGGCAAAAACGAAATAAGCATAGTGGCAAAACTGTAAACAGTGTAAATGTAATCAACCAATAATGATGACATAGACTCTAGTTGCACCTGGTCGAAGACAGTCTAGTGGACGTGGTCACCCAGAAAAAGGCAACATCATTGCACATATTACTGTAGTAGCCCACCGACAGAAGGCGAGGACAGAAATCAATAATAACACTGTACAATACCCGGGCTTGCTGGAAGTTCCAGCCAATGGTGAACTAGCAAGGGTTTCAATAGCCAACTGTAAGCTACGGGACACAGAATCACCAGCCAATCCAATCCTGAGTTTTTCCAAGCCAATTTGGGGTCTCAACACTTTTCCAACACTGGATTGTTACTTTTTACCTGCTTATGAGCCCCTGGATACCATGGTTATGTGCCTTATTACCTAACAGCTGTAAGTCACTCCTGGGCGTAGTTTGCGGAGTTTTGCTACGCGGAACTCCGTGAAGTTACAAAAAAGCTCTGCGAAGTTCCGCGAGTGGCGGAGTGCAGTGCGAACTGCAGTTTGTGCTGGTATTCCTGCCACTCGGGTAGAAATTCTACCCGAGCGGCAGCTCGCGCTCGCAAACTTACCATTCGCAATCGCGAGCGGGGAAAAAAGTCTGCTTCACATCGCGAAGTGGAGTTTTCTGCACTCCGCGAGCTCCGTGGAGTGCAGAAAACTCTACAAACTCCGTGAACCGAGCGAAGTTCACCGGCAAGGCCTACTGTAAGTACAGTAAGCAAGCATATCGGTCAAAGTAATAATAAAGGACAACTAATTCCAATCTCAGGTATATGCTGTTAAGGACTTTTTTGGACAAGGGGTCATCTTGGAGTCACCTCAGATGAAGAGGGACCGTTACGCTTGGTTTGACTCTTTCACAGGGGAACAGCTCATTATTACATAGTGCTGGGGGTTATTCGGCACATTGTGGCGTGGTCCATCGTCAAATGCAGGTAGGGTCAGAGGGCACAGTAAGGGTTGTCCGCAGGTGTGACTTAGAGGACTCAGACCCAGTTATCGCACACAGAGCTAGGCCCAGACAGATAAATGAGTCCAACAGAAGAGGTGGTAGGTGTCTGGGTGATGTGCACCATAACTGGGACGGGGTGTGTTTTATAGTTTGAACAATAGGTGTGTCCGCTTTGAAAATTTACATCATGTGTGTTGTTTGTTGAACGCATACAATGGGTAGTGTTGTGGTGCTTAGCCGTAGCAGTACTGCAGCAGCCTTGCGATGAGGTGTAAGGACCGACATGGAACCGTCAAGGTATCGTATGTATTGTAATCTGCTGGGCGGTGGAACCACAGCCATGGCGGTGGCAGAATCCCTATCGTTATCCTTTGTGACCGCTGCGATCCATGCAAAGTCAACTTCGGCCGCCCCGGTCGGAGATTCAGCTTGCATACATCATAATACGGCGGGGGGGAGAAACCTCAGACTCGGCGGTCGGAATCGAACCACGGCCTCAGCGGCCGGATTGTCGATCAGACCGGCATCGTAATAAGCCCCTTATTTGTTGCTCCCTACTTTCTTTATTTACTGCAGTATCCTCAGTATAAAATTGCTTTCAGCTTTCTACTTCGATTCCATGAAGATGGCGTTTAGATGTGCCACATGTTTGGCATAAATTCTGAATGTTATCACTCTAGTTGCTCATTAGAACACTATAGTAAAGCTGGTGATCACCAGGGAGTTAACTGGCAGTCTGCTGCTGGTGATGAAAGTGCATGTTTCAGTCTTCATGTCAGAATGTTTTAATGAAATAGAAGAGAAAGCACTACCCATAATATATATAACAAACTGAACCCCCTCATTTTGTTCCTTTCTGAATAAAATGTTATAAATTTTACCAGTTTGATTCAATCAACATGGCCTCAGTTATGCCATACTTTTGTCATAAATAAGACTTAGCGCTCTAGTTGCTTTTTAGAACACTCTGGGAGGCTGCAGTAGAACACAATGAATCAACTGACAGGCTGCTCCTGTTAGAAGTACATGATTTACTGAGAATGCCACAGTTTATTTTTATATGGCTGAGAAAGATAGTGTGAATTTACAAAAAATATGCTCTCATTTTAGCTTTTGGAGCACCTTCCATAACCTCTATGGGAAAATCATGAGAAAACAGTTTTCTCTCAAACATGACTCATAATATCCGAGCAGAAGGCTTTTCCACAGGGTAAAATGACCCTAGAACATACCACAATTCCTAAAATTAGTATGGTGCCATCAACAAATCTGTTATCACCCTTTATACGTTCTACTTTTTGTGACCCTCAAAACCTGTTATTCACTACATTGCATTTTAGTGAGGTGCGATCATGTATATTGGTCCCAAGATGGCTGACAACACTTACTGGTTGAAGTGTTGGCAGCCAATCAGATACCCCCATGAGATCTGTGCTTAGGCTCCGCCCATATGTACAAATGTAGTTTTACTTTAATATCTCCAAAACTACTGAATGGATTTACACCAAATAACACAAAGCATAATCTCCAGAACAAAATCTACCTTTCTACCAAATTTGGTGTATTTTCATCCAGCGGTTACAGACTGGCGGTAGCCATTAGGTAATTGTAGTTAGGACAATGTTTCCATAGGAAAAAAGGTTTTTGATTTGCCTATATCTTTGTCATCATTGGACGAATTTTCACGAAATGTTCCTGCAAAAAGTGCCCTGGTGATTCTAGTTGTGCATGGAAAGTTTCGGGGTGATCCGTCAAGCAGGGCTGAGAAAAAGGGAGGGGTCAAAAAAAGTGTGTATCCCATTTTGATTCCCATTGAGTCTTTAGACATATATACAAACACGGGTGGGGCAGCATCCTGGCACAACAGCGGCACCTGAGGAAGGCTAATCCAGCCGAAATGCATCGTGCCTGACAGCTGTTTTAAATAAACTGCTTCCGAAGAGTATTTCCCCGTGTGGCCTCTTTCCTTTCGGCAATGGAGGGGTTTGTTTGCATATTTTCACGCTGGCCAGTAGCGTGATAAGAGGCCCCGCTCTGCAAGTTGGCTGGAGATCTGCTGGCTCCTGCGTTTGTAACGCTTTTTCTCTACCCGAGGGATCAGGTCTTCTCCAGCACGCCTCAGCGAGTAGCGGATACAAGGGCTGCTGCCCAATGCAGCTTGTGATTACACGAGGGGTTTCATTCATTGTAATTGAAGCCCACAGCCCGGTGGACACTAACTTCAAGAGGCTTGAGCGTAAGGGGACCCGAGGAAGCCCTTGTTTACACACGGCGACCAGGACATTTACATTCAGTCACCCGTGTTTTTCCTGCTTGGCACCAGTTGAAAAAGGATGCTTGTCATCGAATCCAGCTCCGCGCAACCTCCACCCAGGCAAGATGAACTCTGGGAGATGTAGTGTGTACAACATTGCATCGTGAGGGGCGAGCACATGACCAAGAGCACTGAGTGCTCCCACCAATTGGAGGAATGCAGGACTATTTTAAACACGGGTGGGGCAGCATCCTGGCACAACAGCGGCACCTGAGGAAGGCTAATCCAGCCGAAATGCATCGTGCCTGACAGCTGTTTTAAATAAAGTGCTTCCGAAGAGTATTTCCCCGTGTGGCCTCTTTCCTGTCGGCAATGGAGGGGTTTGTTTGCATATATATATATATATATATATATATATATATATATTTCCACACAATCGGATTCTCCTAGCGGCGCGCTCAAGTGACGGGTGCAATCGCGATGGGGCTGAATCCAAGCCCAATATTAAATTATTCTCCAAAGATGCAACGCACTCCAATTTCCAGTTTTAAAGCTTTTATTGTTAGCTTAACTGGCTCCAACCAACGCGTTTCAGCCCAACGAGGCCTTTGTGACAAAGGCCTCGTTGGGCTAACAACGTTGGTTGGAGCCAGTTAAGCTAACAATAAAAGCTTTAAACTGGAATGAGTGCGTTGCATCTTTGGAATAATATATATATATATATATATATATATATATATATATATATATATCCAGTCCACAAAGTAAGCATGACAACGCTTAATAACGTACACTCTCCTCCACAAAGATTAATAAAGCCAATAAAGTTGGTGTAAACGTTTATTTACCCATAGCCCAAAAAAAACATTGCGTTTCAGCGTCTACACGCCTTGGTCACCAAGGCGTTTAGAGACTCTGCGGTAGAAAGGGGTGGGGGAGGATTATGTTTAACTGTCTAACTTGAATCTTCATAGAGAGTAACAGTTTGATGGTGTTGAGCGTTTCACACAAGGCTCCCACATTTACCTGTGCTAATTACAAATTTTCCCAGATAAGAATGTGAGTTAGCAGGCACACTGGGTAACCTGGCTGAAAAGGATGAGGGGAGTATAAGTTAGACCCCTCACAGAAGTACCCTTACCTACAAATACAAATGCCATTGAGGCAGAATCAAGACTGGGAGGCTCTGGAAGTTAGTAAACCCATCAAAAGCAGACTATTGTCAGAAGAAATGACCAGAAAGGCAGTTTCCTACACATACCGTACACTAATCAATAATAGACCAGACAACTTACTGCGCCTTAGGGATCAGTGGGAGATGGACGTGGGTCAAATGGAAGATGTGGAATGGGAAAGTGCACTAATGCTCCCACAAAAGTAGCAATTAAATCGATTTTCAGGCTCATTCAATTTAAGATACTTCATAGGGTGTATTACAATCGCAGTTGATTTTTCAAGATGGGTGGGTGCCTTTCCCCTGAGATGTAATGGTGTGGATGGTTCCTTCTTTCACAAGCTGTAGGAGTGTCCACTTGTTGTGCAATACTGGTAGGTGATAGTTGGAGAACCTTCAGTGATACTGAGGGTGTCAGTCCCAAATGCCCCACAGTTTGTTCTCTTGGGGATACAAGAGGACTTGAATCTGTCAAAGAAGAAGTTACTTTTCTGCATGCTTAGATTTGTTCTAGTGAAGAAAGACATAGAAAAATGATGGGGAGCCCCTCGGTGCTGACCAAAGATGTGTTGACATTAGGCATAGCCCACTGTATGTTCGCGGAAAGAGTGGGACAAGAGGCCAGAGGATGCCTCGGAAGGTTTGGAAAAGTATTGGGAGATTGAATATCCTACTATGGGCTGGATCAGGGAGGAGGAGCAACCGCAGGATCTCATAAATGGTGGCATGTTCGCTTTGTTGAGGGCAAGGAGTATGCAAGAGGAGGCCCAGTGGACACCCCTTAAGCGGCTAGTAATTCCATCCCCCGAGCTGTGCTAAAGACACTAATGGACACTGGGTATGTGTTCCTGGCCAGCCAAAACCCTCTTAGGGAAATATATTGGAAGAGGTTCCTGGAGATCCAAGCTGCCTCACTAGCAATCCATTTCTTTCTCCAAATTCTAGCTAAAACAATGAATTACTTTGCTTTTTGATTTACAGAAACAGGACTCTGTCAGTTGTGACCATGGGGTTTTGTGATAGCTGGACTGATGGGGATTATATCTTCCCCGCTTCTGTACGTTGACACTAAAACTCCCTATCAGGGCATTCACAATCTGAAGTCATAGTCATTTTATATTCCTATGACTGGCATCTCTTGTGAAGGTCCTGTGAAGACTGCTGCAATCAATAATCCCTTTCAACATCCACAAACCTCTGCTAACAATCACATGTTTTAATTAGGGTTGCCATGATAATCACAACAACAATGAGATATTTATCATGGAAAATGAGTATGAGAATAGGTTATTAGGCTTTGTGGAAGGTTTGGACCTGGTAGAGGTGTGAGTGAGATGTATCTTGCTGCACTTAATTGCTTCTAAAATGAAGCTAATTTTCTTTGTTTCCAAAGAAGCACTTGGGATGCATGAGAAAATTATCCCATTGCCTCAAAGAAAACATGTGAAGATTCTTAGGCTGGTTTGGGAAAGTAAACTATCTTTTTCAACCAAATCAACAGCTTTGTAAGAGCTGTTTTTCTAAAGTTTAATAGGCTTAATAGAAGTCTGATTCCTGTACAGCTAAGAAAAAAACACACAAGATGGAAGATCTATGCAACTCCCAGTTGGAGTAGCTTAACTTTTTGTATTTTAGGTTCACAGAGCTTTTACTCTCCTGGGTGCACAGAGCAGACAACACCAGAATGAGTCGCATAGGAGGGCTGTGTAGGTGAGCTACTGATTATTGCCTCCAAAGGAACATCCATTGGTTCTTCATTTAGGCTTGCATTAAGTGGAGTGCCTGTTTCCTTACTCATAAAACAGTACTAGCCAATGCACTACTTTATTTAACAACCAAATTCAAGGATATCTATTGATAGGCAGCGTCAGATTCGTCAATCTAGAACTATTAATCGTGCAGTTGAAATCATTAGATAGCAAACTGGTCATGGCCGCCCAAGTCAACGCAATTGTCTTGACCTGCTTCAACACCCTAAGAATGCTGAAGAAGATCTTCAAGTGGCTACTAGACAACACCAGGAAAACGATCACCCAAGCCCTCATCACTAGCAGACTAGACTAAGAAACATCCTCTAAGCCAGGATAACCAACCAGATCACAAGAAGACTGTAGAACATCCAAAACGCAGCAGCCAGACTTGTCCTTAACCTCCTACATGAATCCCACATCACACCACACCTTAAGGAACTCCACTGGCTCCTGATGCAAAAGCACGCACACTTCAGACTCCTCACCCACAACTACAAAGAGCTCCACGACACAGGCCCTGCCTAACTGAACAGCTGAATTAATTTCCACCAACTTTCCAGACACCTCCGGTCTTGAGGTCTCTCTCTAGCACACACCAAACGGATACACAAAAACAAAGCAGCAGGCCGTGCCTTCTCATACCTGTCTCCTAAAGCCTGGAATGACTTCACAACATATTAGAGCCTCCTCCTCTTCTCTTGGCTTTCGCAAGAAGCTGAAAACCTATTTTTCGAGTAAGCCCTCAAGGGCTGGCTGCATGCACTGGCTACAGAGTGCCTGGATACCCTCACGGGTGATTAGCTCACTACAAAAACACCCATAACATAACATAATATAACAGAACAAAACATAACAACGTAACATGACATGACATGTCAGTCAGTCAAACTCTTCTTTCTAGGGAGGTGACCCAACAGGGTTCTTCTGTCTCACTTGGCATGACTGATTTACTGACAGGGCAAAGTTGAAAGCCATCTACAGTTTAGACATTGTCTGAAAAAATCTGCTATTTATGTAATCATCCATTCACTTCCTTCTATACTGCAGGGTCAGAGATGAAGAGCTTGAGAGAGCCTTTGTTGTCAGAAACTGATTTAGAAAGACCCTCACCCATTTACTCCCATGGTTTAACCTGTGAATGACATTAGCGATCTGCAACTATCTGGGGATGTAATTTAACAGGAAATTTCAATGGGAATTAACACTATTTAAAAGCTTTTATTTTTATCAGGGCGTTGAATTCATCTGCGTTTTAAGGCATTAATTGTTCTTTGTGCTCACAACTGGTGTTCAGCTTTTATCAGTGCATGGAAAAATAAGAACTGAACAAAACAGCTGCATCAGGTAAAGATTATGTGCACAAACTGTGCCACACCAAATACATATCCTTCACGTTATTCCCAACATCTAGAACCATAAAATCCTAAAATATTTATTTTATTGCGATGTTGTTTAAGTTATTGTGAGTAATCAATCCAGGACTACTTTGACAGCGTATAAAAAGCATGGGATTACTAAATATGGAAGAGTTTTCTAAAATTACTTTAATGTATTTTGATGTGAGAAATATAACGAAAGACAAAGAATTAACTATAGTTTAATCGAATTGTAATATATCTTAACCAGCACAAAAAACCTCATTTATGAAAACTGTTGCATCGCTGCGACAAAAAAGCGATGCAACAGTTTTCACTGCGCCCTCCTAGTGACACGTTGAATGCGCCGTATTTAATGTAGAAAGCGATACAAAAGGGGACGATGGACGGAGCGTTAGAGCAAATCAAACACTCACCCCCAGTCAACTGATCTGGGTTTAATCCATCATCATTCTTTAGCTCACTCCACCACCCCAGTTCAGATATGGCCATATGCAAATCAGTCTGACCCTGTGCCTCATGGGAACAGTCCAGCCCGAACTGCCAAGCCATGTCTTCCCTGGACTGGAAACAAGCATCCTGGGACCGGTTTCGGGTTCATAACCCTCATCAGCCAGGCTATCTTGAATCCAGTGGCAAAGTGAGCAAGGGACCCACGTCTGGGCATACCCTGCCAACTTAGGGCAAACAAAGCGATACAAATGGGGACGATGGACAGAGCGTCAGAGCAAATCAAACACTCACCCCCAGTCAACTGATCTGGGTTTAATCCATCATCATTCTTTAGCTCACTCCACCACCCCAGTTCAGACATGGCCATATGCAAATCAGTCTGACCCTGTGCCTCATGGGAACAGTCCAGCCCGAACTGCCAAGCCATGTCTTCCCTGGACCGAAAACAAGCATCCTGGGACCGGTTTCGGGTTCATAACCCTCATCAGCCAGGCTATCTTGAATCCAGTGGCAAAGTGAGCAAGGGACCCAGATCTGGGCATACCCTGCCAACTTAGGGCGAACAAAGCGATACAAAAGGGGACAATGGACGGAGCGTTAGAGCAAATCAAACACTCACCCCCAGTCAACTGATCTGGGTTTAATCCATCATCATTCTTTAGCTCACTCCGCCACCCCAGTTTAGACATGGCCATATGCAAATCAGTCTGACCCTGTGCCTCATGGGAACAGTCCAGCCCGAACTGCCAAGCCATGTCTTCCCTGGACCGGAAACAAGCATCCTGGGACCGGTTTCGGGCTCACAGCCCTCATCAGCCAGGCTATCTTGAATCCAGTGGCAAAGTGAGCAAGGGACCCACGTCTGGGCATACCCTGCCAACTTAGGGCGAACAAAGCAAAACCAAAGGGGATGATGGACGGAGTGTTGACATTGCAAGCACTCACCCCCAGTCAACTGATCTGGGTTTAATCCATCATCATTCTTTAGCTCACTCCACCACCCCAGTTCAGACATGGCCATATGCAAATCAGTCTGACCCTGTGCCTCATGGGAACAGTCCAGCCCGAACTGCCAAGCCATGTCTTCCCTGGACCGGAAACAAGCATCCTGGGACCGGTTTTGGGTTCATAACCCTCATCAGCCAGGCTATCTTGAATCCAGTGGCAAAGTGAGCAAGGGACCCACATCTGGGCATACCCTGCCAACTTAGGGCGAACAAAGCGATACAAAAGGGGACGATGTCCTCATTAGCTTCAGATTTGCCTTCCACAACACCTCCATCCGAAACCACCCTTTCTCCGTGCCGGGACAGAAGCTTCTGATACTGCCTTGCTTATCAGAGCCAATTGCACTTCAATGGCCATTTTTCCCTTGCCTTCGACTCTCCCGACTGTAAGCAACGACTCAAAAGAAACCAACGAGGAGAGATACGAAGGTTTTGGGAATGGCATGTGCTTTATACTGAGGTCTGATTAGGCATAATCATTGGACAGTCCCTTCCTACCTCTCCAGCCATTCCACAACCGGAAGCCAAAAGGCATACCTTCTCCTTTCCAGGGAGATTGCATCCAACTAAAAGTATATTCCAAGGATGATCTCCACTCTATATACGTAGGAGGATTTGGGCTTATCCACTTCTTACACAGTTCTCTTCATGCCAACAGCATAGCATAGAAAAATAGATTTTGCTTATCTCTATCATGCTCATTGTCCAACCCAAAGAAAACAAGGAGAGGGCTTACCTGAATCTGTATTTTCAAGATATCAGGCAAAGCATTGCATACATCTCCCCAAAATACCTGAATCCTTGGACACCTCAAAAACATATGCAGGTCATCTGCCATCTTCAAACTGCATTTAGGACATGCCACCTCTCCTCTGTTTCCAACTTTCGACAGCTTATGTGGAGTCAAATACACTCTATAGATAGAAAAAAGGTGGTTTCTCCTTAAATAGGCGGGCTTGATCACTTTATAAAGTGTAGAAAAGGATACTTGGCATAGTTTATCCAGCGTTGCTCCTGGCAAGTCAGTCCCCCACAACTCTTGTGGCAGAGTAAACTCCCCCTCCACTTCTTCCATCATCCGCCAATACCATGTGATGTTTCCTTCTTCTTAGGACCATCGAAAATCAAAGTTTCTTCAAACTCATTGAAACCACCTATCTTATTTTCTAATGATTGAAACCAACTCTGAATTTGTAGGTATTTAAACCTCGAGACTTGATTGTTCGTTTTAATTTGAAATCTTTCCCATGGAATCAATAGTTTTCCCTCTAATATGTCCTCCCATCTTTCTATTCCAGCCTTCCTTAGTGACCCTGCCAATTTGTCCTTCGTCCAATCGGGTGATCCAGGTGAGTCCCAAATAGGGGCCACATTGCTATAATACAACAATTTTAGTCTCCTTCTAATCCTGTACCAGGTTTCTGCCACACCTCTAAGGATCTTCAATCTAGCCTTTTTGAAAAATCTAGGATCTGCATACTTCATCATGAAGCCCGAAGCCCCTCCTTCTACTCCTTTTAGCAATCCAGTAAACAGCTTCCCAATTTCCGAATCTAAAGGTCTGTCCAGAAGCATCCTGCTATTTTTAAGCTGGAAGGCCCATGTATATAATTGCAAATCCGGAAGAGCCAAACCCCCTTTTTCTCTCCTCCTCCGCAATTTTTTCCACGAGATACGGGGTCCTTTTGCTGCCCAGATAAAAGAGCCAATCTTGCCCTGTAACTTCATAAGCCCTACTTCTTTAAACGGCAGAGGTATAGCATTAAAGAGAAAAGTCAGCTTCGGAAGTGGAATCATTATTACTAGATTTACTCTGCCGAAAATAGTCAGGGGTAGGTGCATCCAGCTGGCCATTAAATCACAAACATCTTTTTTCACCCTGTTAAAATTAGTTTCCGCAAGCTTGTTTATGTCCTGAGTCACTCTAACTCCCAGATATCTCATTTCAGTTATAGTTTTTTCTACCTCTCCATCCAAATTCCACACCATAATCTCCGTTTTCCCTCTGTTTATCTCATACCCTGAGGCTCTTCCAAAGTCTTCCGCAATTTTTACTACATGAGTCATTGTATTTTCCAGGTCTGCCGTGTATATCAACAAGTCATCAGCATATAATGCCAGTTTCTTAACCCAATCTTTACACTGAAAGGGTATAATCCCATGCTCTGCCCTCAATTTATTTGCCAATGACTCCATATACAAATTAAATAGAAGTGGAGATAACGGGCATCCTTGTCTTGTCCCTCTCCTAATGTTGAATGCTGATGTTAATGCTCCATTCACTAAAACTTTTGCTCTTGGTGACTTGCAAAACCCCGCAATTGTTCTACAAAATCTGACTCCCAACTTAGCCGCTTTCAAAACTGATAACAGAGATGCCCAATTAACACGATCAAAAGCCTTGGTAGCATCCAAAGCTATAACTGCCAAAGGGGCATTGTTTGCTACCGCCAAATCAATTGCCCCTATCAGGGAATAAGTTAGCTCATGTAGTGCCCTTCCCTGCATAAAACCTTTCTGGTCATCATGCACCAGATCCCCCATAAGGCCCTTGAGTCTGTCTGCCAAAATTTTTGAAAATATCTTATAGTCGCAATTCAGAAGCGACACTGGCCTATAAGAATCGCATCTATTTTTGCTCTTTCCTGGTTTCAAGATTAGGAAAATTGTAGCCTCTGACCAAGACTCTGGTTGGGATATCCCTTGCGTAAACAACTCATTAAATAATTTAGTTAGAATTGGAGTCAATACCTCCTCTAGTACACTGTACACTTCTAAAGGTAGACTATCTGGGCCGGGTGCTTTCCCCCGCTTACCCTTCTTCAATCCCTGCTCCACTTCCCCCTCCTGAATTTGAGTGTTTAAAAAAGCAGTTTTTTCCTCCTCCAATGCCACTATCGAGCCCCAGCTCAACCAACTGTCCCTCTCTTCTTCAGGTGACACCAAATCCTCTTCATACAAAGTTCCAAAGTAGTTGTCAAGAGCCTCCTCAACCTCTTTTCTGTTAGTTAGGACCCTACCAGTATTCTGGCACTTAATCTCTTGCATTAAGTTTGTCACCTGATCTTTCCTTGTCTGCCAAGCTAACAATTTCCTGCAATTTTCCCCATTCTCGAATTGCGCTAGTTTACTTGTTTCCCACCTTTCCCTTACCCTCTTTTCTAGGATAGTGGCAAGTGTAAGTTTCAAAACTGATCATTCAATCTGTCTAGACTCTCTCTGACTACTGTTGAACAGGTCTCCTTCTAATACTCTTATCCTCTCCTCCACTTCTCTAATCTCTTCCCGGAAGACTCTCCTCTTTCCGGCTGCCTAACTTATTAGCTTCCCCCTCAAATAGGCTTTGTAGGAGTCCCACACCACCCCTGCCGGAGCCGAGCCCCAGTTAAAATCGAAAAACTCAACTGTGTCCTCTTTCAATCTCCTCACAATTGCCTGATCCAACATCAGAGTACGATCCAAAGTCCACCTGGGGGATAAACTGTCTTCCCTAAGACAGATCTCCAATAAAATTGCGGAATGATCTGACAAGTGAATCCCAATATGTTTAATGTCTTTTACTTGTTCCCGTAATCCTCAATCCCAAAAAATATAATCTATCCTGGACTGGTGATGATATTTCTTATTTGCGTATGTATATCCTCTTTTATCCCCCATTCTCCATCTCCAACTGTCATATAATCCCAATTGTTTCATCATAGATTTTATCTGCCCCATCATTTTTTGGTTTGCAATTGCTCTACAACCAGCCGATCTATCCAAGGTACTATCTATTGCCACATTAAAATCCCCTACCCAAATAATTTGATCTGAGGAACAAGATAACTCCACCAATAACTCTTGTAATGGTGCTATATCATCCACATTTGGCCCGTAGTACCCTGCCAACGTAAAACCATGCCCCCCTACTTTTAATTTTGCTGCTACCCATCTACCTCGGCTATCTGAGTTACTTTCTATGATAGAAACCTCTGGGTCTCGTTTTATCATTATCACCACCCCTTTAGTTACAAAGGTTTGCTTAGTACACACCATTTGTTGCACCCACTTTTGGGACTTAAATACCTCCTTACACTCTTTCTCTGTCAGATGCGTCTCCTGAAGCACACAAATCTGGGCAGTACAATCTTTTATATACTGGAGGATACGCTCTCTCCTTGGCCTCACCCTTAACCCGTTAACGTTAACGTTCCAGAATAAAATCTTCAAACTCAGTTTCTGTCCATCTCCCATGTTCCTATCTTGGTAACCTTCATAAATGGCAAATCAGCGACTTCTGAGGAATTTTTCTTTCTTTTTTCCTTAAATGCCCCCCCACCCAGTGACCCCTTCCCTTTCCCCACCACCCCCGTAGAGAATCTACCCCCCTTTCTAATGGCCTTAGCCTATGGGTTATCCCCCAAGTGTGTTTTCTCAACCTTAGAAATAAAGATTCAGTTCCAAAAATACTATTCATAGCTAACTACCTCATTACTATACCTATTTACAAGATTCTATAAAGTCATCTACTTCACTCACAGCTCTAAAATTGTGCATCTTATTGTTCATCATTACTTTTAGCACCGCCGGGAATCTCATCTGCACGGAGGCCGCTAACTCCTTCAATTGGTCCATTCTCTAGCCCAACTCCCATTGCCTATTGGAAGTAATGTAGGAAATATCGGACCTAATTTCACAAGACAACCCGTCTACCTTCACTGCTTTCATTTTCAATGCCCGGGATAAAGCCTTCTCTTTCGAGGAGTAGGTGAGGAAATTTACCAAGATCCTCCTGGGTTTGCTTCTATTCGGATTAAGCCTGAAGGGATCCCTATGTACTCTCTGGATGTCCCTACCCAACTTCTGCTCAGTCTCTTCCAGATGAGGCCCTGTGTTGGGGACTTATTTATGAGCCCCTACGTCACTTTTGCGCCGCCTCTGCGTCACTTTTTGTGACGCAGCGGCAGCATAAATAATGCACCATGTTGCGCCATATTTACGAAGTGACGCATCTATGCAGATGCGTCTATTCATAAACCCCTGCGCTACATTATACATGTGTCAGGTATAATGTATGCAGAGTGTTCCCCGCAAAAAAAGGGTCGTAGGAGTGGCGCCACTTCTAGGACGCCAATGCGTCAAAACCTTACGCCTGCCTCATGGCAGGCATAAGGGTGACGCAGGCCCTTTCACATGGTTGTGAAAGGACACATTGCTGGAGTTGCGTCTGTTTTCAGACACACCCCAGCAATGTGCCACTTTTGCACCAAAAGATTCGTCAGTAATACTGACGTATCTGTCAAATTCAAATTCAAATTCAGCTTTATTCGATTTTTTCTTACAGTAAAAATCATAAAAGCACAATTAAAAGAGACATTTCAATTATAATACACAGTAAAAAGCAATCAGAGTCACATACTTAAAAAAATGTTTTACATCGTGCTCCTGAATCTAATAACAGACTTTAAAAAAGAGATAATAGCCATTAAGATCATTTGATTTTCTAAGGATTGTAATTTCAAAAGAGCTATTCTACATTGTCTTAAGCCCATACTCCTCAGAATAGGTAATAAAAACCTTTTCCTGGGAGAGGTATAAAATTTACAAAATAAAATGCAATGCAACGTAGTTTGAGTCGAAATGTCATCACAGGGGCATGGTAATAAGTTTCTCGACCAGTCATTGATTTCAGGGAAGGTAATCATTCTATGAAAAATTCCAAAACGAAAACGAGTTAGAAGCATACGCCCAAAGCTTCCCTGTTCCTGCACTAAATAGGGTTGAATACCTGACGTATCTGTCATTACTTGCAACATGATACGTCAAACAGTAAATATGACGCATCCATCATGTCGCGCAGCTATACAACACTTCTCATAAATGAGGCCCATAATGTACACAAATATTTACGGTTGTAAGAAATTTGATGAGCTTCCTCTAGCAAGCAAAATATGTATTGATTTAGAAACGTTAAGAATAACTCTTCAAAGAGTTGAAAATCAAACATGAAAATGCTTCATATATTATGGCTCTTTATATCAAATCAAATCATACCAATTACTTATGAAGAAAGTAGACATATTAAAAGGTGTCAAGAAATGTAAGCAAAGCAATTTTCATGATATTGTAAGAGATAGGTGGTTGCCTGCTACCAACACAGAGCTATTTCGTGGATGAAACCAATCAACACTTTCTGTATGCATTATGCTCAGTATGGATATGAACTAATTAGAGTCAGTAGTAAAAGTCATCCACATTTTAGATTTAAAAATTACAGTTGAAAAACTACTTCAAAATACTGCTTTGACGCTTGCATGTATATGCACACCTTAAGTGAATTATTTTGCTCTTAAGCTTGGATCGATAAGCCATATTAAAACTGATTTTTACATCTCTAGATTTACTTTGAACAACAGCATTTAGATTTTCAGGAACACAGGGAGAAGTCCATGTCGCGATCTATACGATTGGGCCTTATGCCATCGCTAGGCTCGGTATGCCAGTGTGAGTTCTGTAAGTTTGACTCTACCTCATATGCCATCTATGACCACGGACTTCAAAAATGTGTTATCTCAGAAAGGATTTCGCTGGCAGGCCAGAACAGGAAAATGTATGCCAGAGAGTCGGCCCTGAATAGGGCAGCCATTCTGATGTATATAGGCCGTCAGCTCTGTGGCCGATGACCCTCGGACATCGGTTACCACCGGCAGAGACAAATGAGTTGAACCCAGAGCTCTGCCTACCTCTAAATGGAGCAAGTGAAGTAAACGTTTGGCTTAAGGGGCACCCACCGCTTTTCTAGTGCTGCCCTGCATCTGCCAAAGTCTAAATGACCCCCATGATTCAGTGCATAATTTGTAAAATATTGTGCCAGGGCTCTGACCAGGAGGCCACTGCAGCTTGCACCACCCATCGTCCTTGTCATTGCTGCCAAAACAACTACTAACCATCTCTCTTGCATGTAAATGCGACAGTTCCGATTATTCCAGGTCCCCAAAGCTAAAGGAATGGCTGGGGAGGCAGGTATTAGCAATTTTAATGTATATTGTATTCCTAAACTACTGTTGTTCTGCTTATCTCTAAATTAGATGAGCAGCGCCACTATGTGGTGGACTGATCTAAGTATGGTGTTGACAATTAGGTGCCGGTGTCGAGCACCGGAAACCAATTAAGTGCCGGTGCTGAGCACCGGAAAGCACCAGCTCAAATTAAGTACTGCCATGATTTCCTGCTTAGGAATTAAGAGGGTTTGTGTCTGAGTCAGCAGGGTGGAAACCATTGTGGAGGTTAACTCACAAGTAACCATGCAATGTATTACTTATCCTGTATGTACGCATTCAGCCAGATTTTCTTTTTGATCCTGCATGCAGATATTGGCACTACCATCTTTTTTTGCACCTGTAACATATTACTTCTGTTCAGCAGTTACATTTTTTATCATGTTTATGTTTTTACTAATTCATGTTTCTGTTCTATTCTGCCATGTTTATATATGACATTGCATTTTCTTTGCAGGGGCCGTATCTGTAATATTCTTTCTTTTCTCGTTGGTCAATTCAATTCAAAGTTTCTTTATTCGATTCAAAGAATCATCAAAGTATTTCAGACAAGTCTTTAAAACATTTCAGTAAAAATCCCGTCAGATACAAACATTAGGTGCAATTTTCACCAAGGACTAAGGTGCAAAAGATTATAAAATTAAGATTTTAATTTTGGCACGGTAATATAAAGCGTTGTTCAGCTTAAAATATTGTAAGTATAAAGTGCAAATGCCTACTCAGTTAACCCATGCTAACACTAAGATTACTTTAAATTATACTAAAAATAATTAAAACCTTGGCTAAATAGCAATGAAAAGCATTTTTACTGAATTGCCTTTGTCTAGATTAATCTAAACCAATAGTTCATAGTGAGTATTAAAAGACAAACGATACGACATAAATATAGTATATTTACATTTACATTTTTGCCCTCTCTTTTTCCTTATATAGCTGGCAGCCAACAAAAATCTACTAACGCCGAATACAATGAGTTGTGAACTATCTGATTTTAGTATTCTCAGCATCTCTATGTAACTCCTGATATTCAACCTTTTACATAGCGGCTTCATCCATTTTCTTCTAGGAGTTACGTATGCTGTGCAGAAAACTAAAACATGTGCGATATCTTCGTTTGCGCCTAGTGGACATAAGGTACACTTGGAGTCCCTTTCCTTAGTTTGAGGCATCGCCCATTTGGATGTAAAGGCATTGATCTGAAGTACCTCATATCTAAATATCAGATAGAGTGTCTTTACTAGTTGAGTTTCAATTTCATCCAAAAATAGCTCGAAGCTCAGGGGCATTTTAAAAGACAAAAATTGTGTAGTGAGTCTCCCTGAATCGCAGCTTAAAGTGACTTTGTGCAAAATAAAATTCCAATAGATGTACTTGATCTCGCTCTTTGATTCCGGCGTCAGCAGGCTGGGGTTTACCCAAAACCTACTCAGACCTAAGTCAAGGAGCCATTTTCGAATATGGGCCAACCAAGGAAAATTGACATGAACATCCAATTCCAATAGCTCACTCAAGGTCTGTCTATAAATTTCTAATTCCACAGTAGTCCAGATTCTGACCCAATAGGACAGCGATCTCCATACAGCTAAATGATCCAGTCTTTTAAAACCAATATCGTATGTTAGCGGGATCACTGGGATATTTTGGGGGGGAGACGAATACATTCTCAGAATTTTATTTTCCCCAACAATTAAAGGCTGTAAGATTTCACCTCCCCATAACTCCCATGGGCTCTAAATTTATACACTTCCAAGGCGGGGGTAATAGCTTTTGACACAGTCGAGTATTGTTTCTTTACAAAGGGAATAGAATTTTGCATTCAAATTGTCTTCGATTTATTTATTTGTGGCTTCCATGAAAGTTTTGAGTTGAGCGTAACCCCCAGATATACGAAGTTGGAAATACACTCCAAGGGCACCCCATTCAAAGCTTTTTGGTTTTTGAAGCTTTTATGTGGTCTAATAGCCATGTATTTGGGTTTAGTAGAGTTTATCTCGAGGCCCTTTAGTTTGCAATAATTGTCGAGGCTGTCGAGTAGGTTTTGTAACCCCCTTGGTGTTTGGGACAATAAGATTGTATCATCCACGAATGTTAAGGCGCAGATATGAGTACCTCCAAGCTTAGGTGAGTCATAAGAACATGTTTGGAAATACTGGACCAGATCATTCACGTATAGTAAAAACAGAGTTGGCGCCAGGGCACAACCCTGGAGCACACCCCTCCTGACCGGAATCTCATCTGTGAGCTTCCCTCCTGTGCCCCAGCATACCTTGGTGAAGTTACCATTCTGAAAGCCTTATACTTTGGTTTAAAATTTCCTCTGGCGCTCCCTGTTGGTGTAAGGATTTCCATAAAAGATCTCTTGGGATTGCATCAAATGCTGCTTTCAAGTCAATCAAAGCAACATATAAATGTCCAAGTATTAGCTTTGTGTACTTCCAGGCTAGGCATAAGAGTCTAAAGACTTGATCAATTGTGCTTGTTTTTCATCTGAAGCCAGCCTGGCAAGATGAGTGCATGTCATTCTCCCCTATCCAATCATTTAACTTGGCCAAGATTTGTTTAGCATAAACGTTTTGCAAAGTGTCTATCAGGCTTATGGGCCTGTAATTTGCGGGGTCATCCCTGCTGCCCTTTTCATAAATAGGGACTATCTCCACCCCTTCCAGGATTCTGGAACGGGCTCTCCCCTGGCTACTGTGTTACACAGCAAATTCACATATGGCACCCACACATCTGGGGCATGTTTCAGAAGGTCCCCTGGAATCTTATCCGGGCCGGGCGCCTTGATGACTTAATAGTAGCTATAGCTAATGCAGTGTCCTCTGTACTAAACTGAAGAGGTACAGTTTGTGCTGACAACAGGGTCTGAAACGGGCACATCAGGGTTGGCATATAAATTAGAGAAATGTCTATGCCAAGTGCAAGGGTCCAGAAAATGATCAGTAGTTGTCTTACTCGATTTGCTACCATGGGCTATTATTTTCCAGAACATAGACTGGTCTCTAGTTTTTGCAGCTATTATAAGATCACCCCAGCTAGCATCTTCCCAATTCCTTAGTGCTATCTTCTGTGCTTTTCTGTATTCTGCTCTTTCATGTCTGATCTGTATTATGTTTTTGGCCTTAAGGGCTCGAAGGAGCCGTCGTTTGGCTATGGCACATTCTTTATTGAACAAAGAGTTCGAAGACTGGGTCTTAAGTCTTGATTTATTGACTCCCATCTGAGGTTTGGTTAAATTAATTTTTATATTCTCTACCAATCTTTGATGAATTTGTGTGATGGGTATGGGATCTAAGCTAAGCGTCGCATAAGGCGTTAAGAGTTCACAAAAGGCATCATATATATTGGTAAGGGGCTCAACTTGGTCCATTATGGTGGGCCATTTGACTGATCTCCGGTTATTACTTACTAGGGGTTGCATGTTCTTTTTCCACAGGTCCATTAGGTGGGTTGGATGGGTGGAGATCCTCCTCCCAGACAAATCTAAACATAGTGGGAAGTGATCACTCTCTCCTCTTTTATCTACCTTAAAGTCTTGTATGTGAGCCCAATGTGCTATACTTACCATCACATAATCTATTCGAGATGCAGACTTTCCTCTGGAAAAGGTATTTGAGCATTCAATATCTGAGGGGAATCGGCCATTACATGCCCTTAGGCCTCTTTATATAGTGAGGTGGAGTAATTGCATTGCTGAGGTGGAGCACAATACCTTATTATTTGTGGCAAGGAGGGGATCCCCCTGGCCAGATTTTCCTCATCGAAGATCGTATCTATTCCTGTCGTTGGTTCATAACAACAATTAAAATCACCCCCACAAGAACAACTCCATTAGATTCAATGGATATGAGGACTTCTTCAAACTGCTGGATAGCCGGTGATTCTTTTGAGCGTCTCCTCGGTCTTATATATATCTTAAAGAGATGTATCTGTGTGGTATTTAGAAATTTCAACTTTAACCCTAAGATATCTTGTGAGGCAGTATGCAATGTTTCTATGGTAACGTTTAGATTATTTTTTATCCAAATGATCAACCCACCCAAAGGTCTCCCTTTTTTTTTTATGGTAGAGCCTCTATAGTAAATGTTCTATAGCCTAATTTGTGTAGAGGCTCTCTTGCCCAGGTCTCCTGGAAGAGACATAGGTCAAAGTTACCAATATATTCCTGCCAATCTGTCTCTAAAGGTTTTTGATTGAGCCCGGCTATGTTCCAAGATACCATCTTCAGGGATTCTGGGGCTAATTCAAGAAGCGTATCATAAGCGCGACCAGATGTAGTTATGCTGACGCTGCTATCACACTCGTGGGTATAAATTACCTGGGTTTCATATAAGTGTTGCTTATGTAGGTGAGCATCATGAGTAACTCGGGAATCAGATTCTAGTAGGAGGGACACCATGTCTATTTGACTATGTGTGCGTTTGGTAGTTAAATTCACAATGCCCTGCTCATTCAGTCAATCTACTAGGTCTAAGCTGGTCGTCCCCTCTGGGTCGTGCGGAACACTATTTCTCTCATCTGCGGGGGTTTTGTTCTGTCTAAAACTAATTATAGATTCAAAGAATGAGTGAGTTCGCAGATTCATGGCTATCAGATTGTCTGCAATAAACTTAGAATGAAAGGTTAACTTTAGGTCGTCCATGTTCCCTGATTCTTGCTGGAAACGTTCGGCTTTTATTATGTCAGATATTACTATGGAAAGACATTGGCGTTTACATCTGATCCAATATGTCACTTTATTTATTAATGAATCCTCATCCTCTCTGATTCCCTGCTTTAGTCTAGGAACATTTGTCATAAAGACATTATAGGTATTTATATTAGGATTATTTAGGTGTTTGGGTGCTTGATAAAATTTTTGCAAATATTGGCTACTTGTGCCCCACTAACTTATTCTAGAATTCTGCCATGATTCTTCTTGTCTTGCGTGATTTGGCCTATTTGGAATATAGGCACCTGGGGGCTTTGCTTTGGGTCCCCCATAGCTAGAGGGAGGGGGCATTCTGGAACTTTCATTTATATTGGCCGGATGATTGCCTAACATGGATAAATAATGGTTTGTGTTAGCCAGGAAGTTGTTATTACAGGTAGGCTCCTTTGAAGAGGAAGGGAGAGATAGACTAGGTAAGCGCCTGTCTTGAGCGCTCTCATTCTGGGTACGGATTAATTTCCCCCCAGGATATTCGCTGTTGTCTTGTGCTTTGCTCATCTCAGTTGTTATTGTGTTTGATCGCAATGATGGATTCCCAATTATCCCGTTGGGGCCAGAACCTCATCTTGTATTGTATTTAATTTTTGGCAAAGAACTGTCATAAGTGTATGGGTGTCTGTGTTTTCAGTCTGGGTCCCGGCTTCCCTGCTACTAACTGCCAGCTGTGTGCTACATTGGACCTGTTTTGTTTGTCTTACATGATCTTCTTCTTGCAGGGTTGCTAATATGGGAGTATCTATTAGTGCAATTTACTATTGCGGGTTCACTATTTGTGGGTCTGGCTTGGCTAGGAGATAATACACCCAAAGTGGGAGAGTTAGATCTAGCGGACTTGCTCGTAGCGGCCTTTAGGCAAGAAGTTAGGGTTTGCGCAGCTATCTCACTATAATTTTGATGAACAATAATAGTAGGAGTGGGGGATTTTACAGTGTTCAATTTGTCTTGTTTGCTATAATAGGAAGAGATCTTTTTTGTACGATTAATTGTTAGCTCCTTCCCGTTAGCTAGTATGGTTTCCACCTCCTCAGTTAAGTCGTCGATTGCCGCTAGAGTAGAATTATCTGATTTAACTGGTTTATGGATCTTTGCTACCTTCTTCCTTCCCACAACGGCCTCTGCAGCCTTCCTCTTTTCCATTATCTTGAAGAGTAGTGCACTAAATTGCTAGCTAATATTAATATAGGACTTGGTTTGGAGCAAAGGGGAGTATAATGAAAACGTTTGTTTATCAATTGTGTCTATGCTAGTGTAAGGCTAATTAATATATTTAAACCGGCACACCCACTATGCACGAATGGTAGACTCAAAGCGCCAGATGGTAAAGTCGGCAATTCTAGCAACGATTTAAATATTTGCCTCACAACAAGTACAAATACAAATAACTAAGATAAAAGAAAAAAATTAGTTAATTACATAAGAAAACCTTAACATCAACGTCTTTGTTTCTCTTGTGCCCCCTAATGGTGGAAAAATAAGTTCTAGAGTCTTGCCTAGGGCCACAGAGTGAGGAATCAATACGTTTTTTGAGGTAAAAGCTTCCAGCTATAATGTTCTGGGTCTGAAATCTAGCCAGGAAATCAACAGAGGGTCACTTAAAATTGGCCAGGGTGCGTAAGTAATGATCCCAATAGTAATAGTCCCAATCCAGATGGCAGGGGGTTAAAAAAGAATTCAATGAGAAGTTTTTACCAGCGGAGCAACACTAGATGATCAGAGCCAAGGGGGTGGCCCTCCCCTGCCTCTTTCTGTCGCTGACGGGCACGGATGGGCCTGCCCTTGGCCCGGGCTTGACCCGGGCTTTGCCCGGGCACCCCCTCGTGCATCCTGCGCTGCGGGAGACCTGTGCAGGCTTTAAGCGCCTCCTGGCACGAGAATGCAGCGTCGGCGGTGTGCAGCCATGCAGAACACTGGGGCTTGTAGTGCCGGCCCCGCCCCCCTCCTGTGGGCAAAGAAAGGATGTCAGCGGTCTCCCGTGCGGCGGGAGACCTGTGCAGGCTTTAAGTGCCTCCTGGCGCGAGAATACAGTGTCAGTGGAGTGCAGCCGTACAGAACACTGGGGCTTGTAGTGCCGGCCCCGGCCCCCTCCTGTGGGCAAAGAAACGATGTCAGAGGCCTCCCTCATTTTCTCGTTGTTGTTTTCCTCCTGTTCCTAAGAGCACATTAAGCCTTGCGCTGCGCCTTGTGCCGCTGTGACAGGAAATCAGGTGCCAGCTCTATTTGAAAATGTAGTCTTGACACTTATTTCATTAATTGAATAACAGTTGGGTACACTACCACTCCTTGAACTGGTGATATTATACTATGTTTGATTAGCCTTTATATAAAAAAGCAGCAACATTTTTGAGAAAAATAAGAACACCAAACCAATTAAAGCCCAACGTCATAACGAATTACAGAAGACTTTCACAGTCACAGTAAGCTTCTAAGTACCTTGACTGTGCATCATCAAAGGACTGTGCTAATTATGATAATCAAGCTAATGCACCACAGCTTATTATCAGCATGAATTTCAACTTATTAACTTGTAGGCAAGAATTTACCAGAAATCTACACAACTATATATCAAGCCTACATTGCACTTTCGCTGGCATTTGTGCTGATCTCCACATATTGGGTATCCTCACAGGATTTAAGACACTATCACCGTACTCTTGTTCCGCCTCATCTACATCAATGAATTTTACTTAGGCGCTCCAGACTACATTCTCCACAGATTCCAGCACATCCACACAGTTTGTACATCACATTGCCCCAGCCCTAGCTCTGCCTCTCAAGACACATCTGCTTCGGGGAACTCTACTTCTCCCATCAAGCTAGCCGCAACACTAATATGCCTTCAACTGATGCTTTGAACTGGAGGAACCACCAATCCAGTCTGATACCACTTCTGACCAATCCCAGGCTCAGAAAGGCTTACAAGAATACGGAACTTATGCAAGCACCTGGACCTTTGTGAAGCAGTAAAGACCTGACTTTTACAAAACACCTGACCTTTCTGAAATCCAGAACCATTAATCAACATAAACTACTCATTCTGTAGTTAAACATACAAGCAATGGAGACAATAAGATGATGTTCTGTATGTCACAACATGGTTCTAACTGTCTCAGATTATTATTATGCATTATTTAAGCATAAGCATGGTATGAGTCTTGAAAAAGCATGTTTTGTGCACACCTCATTACCTCATAAATGAAACCTAACACATCAACGAACGATTACACTTAAAGCACACACTCTACCAACTGATCATTAAAAAACAAACCATAAAGCAAAGTAACCAATAAAAATCTATTAACAATTAAACTAACAATATAAAAGGTACACAAAATATGACTACTTACTTCACCAGAAACTACCAAAGCTGCTAGACAATGCTCTTCCAGGTTTGCCAAAGACAATCTAAAAACAGAAGTGGAAGAATATATCCAACTACCTTTTAAAGTAAGTAAAACATTTATTTAAACTAACTGATACATTTGTCTATTAAAAAAACATTAAAAAAATAACTAACAAAACACTATACTTCTTTTATTTCTTAAAATGTAGATACTACAGAGAAATACCACACCATTGAGAAACTACAAATCTACAGAAAAAAAGTCAACAATCATATACCTGAAAAAATGCACACAAAAAGTAATAAAATAAAAAAATATTTCTAAAGACCAACTCACCCTAAAATGTAAAAAATTAAATGAAACTCCCTCATCCCCCACTAGCTACCAACTAGCAAATGTTTAAGATAAATCTAAAGGAACTTTCCTCAACAGAAAAGGAGCCCCTGACCCACATTACAATATTCAATGGAAAACCAGAAATGAAAAACGATAATTACCACCAAGAACATATACGTAAGTATAAAATAGAAAACAAGTACTATGACTTTTTATGTCAATATTATTTGTAATATAATTTTTTAACATTTAATTATTTGTATTTTTACACTATTTTCAGACATAATGACAGAAAGAGCAAGCTTCATTACATCACTGAAAGGGAAGCAATTACTCTCTCACATGGGTTACACTTACAGCCAAGAAAGTACAAGCATGGAAATTATCAATTGGAAATATACTTCTCTAATGCTTGCAATAGGTGTCTACACAATATGATGTTGTTATTAATGGAAGAGAACACAACCACCCCAAAATGTAGTCCAAACTGAAGTAAGACATGTACTACAAGATTTGAGAGTGGCAAGCACTAGCCTCAAAGAGACCACAACTAAAAAGATAAAACATATACTCCCTAAAGTACATGAACACATAACAGACAGGCTACTAGTTATACCCATCTTGAAAGTGCTTAATAGCACAAACTAAAAAATCCACCGGTGATACCCCTTCTGCCCCTAGAAGATGGCAAGATATCAAAATTCCTAAACACTTGACCACCATGCAGAATGCAGAACCCTTCCTCTTACATGATAACCTTAACAATGAAAAATGCATTATAATATTTTCTACAGCAAACATGGATGATGGATGGGACATTCACAAAGAGCCCGAAACCATTCATTCAGATATACACCATATACACCATACATTGCAAATATCAAAACACTAATATACCATTCATATTTGCCCTACTACCTAATCAAAAAAGTGGCACTTACTACAAACTACTAAATTACAGTACAATTAAAAGAAACAACTACTCCCGACATAAAATAATAATTGACGCACCATGCTGCGGACTGTGCAGACTACAAGCCCCAGAGTTCCTTCTGGCCAAGGCGGAGGCAGGGGAGCATCGCATCGATGGTCGGGTGTTATTTAAGGACTGATCCCTTACCACAATGCCAGTCCGCAGCCGAACAAGGCTGGGCTCGGCCATCTCGCTTGGTATTTTGAAGAGGATGACATCCAGAAGCCAGAGAGCAGGGTGACTATATCCAACCCCTGCTCTTATTTAACTCTTTTTACCCATATGCTGTGTGACTGTTTTCCTGGATTGTGCGATGAGAAAGAGGAGGCTGCGCCCACAGACTGTCTGTGACACCTAACTGTGCATCTATTGACAATTTTTTAGACAGGGCTGTGGGGGTCATCACCAAAGAGATTGACTTGGTAGAGAGGCGACTAACTCTGGATCATACCAACCTCCGCAATTCATCCATGAGCGTGGCATCCAATCTATCTTCTGCTGTGCATCTGGTCTTGCCACCTCCTTTGGATAAAGCAGTTCCATCACTCACTGAGATAGCAATGGGTTCATCGATGCAGGATCTTGGTCATTTTTCTTCATGCCTTGCACTATGGGGTGAAAGCATCTGTCCGATTTGGGCCAAGAGCGGAATGTACGGATTAAGTTAGTTAGAGGAGTCGGTCAGGGCTGTGTCCTAGCCCCATCTTTGTTTTTGTTAAATATAAAAGGCTTGAACTCAAGTTTATCCAGGGTTGGGAAAGATATGCCCATGATCGAAGCTACACCAATTCCGGCTTTGCTCTACACAGACGATGCTGTGTTTATGTCTTGTAGTCCCAATGGACTGAGGATCCCAATAATTAGTTTTGTCACTTTTATGGATGAGTTAGACCTGGACATTAACATTGCTAAAACTAAGTACCTGGTCTGTGGCTCTAGGCCTAGTAAGGAGGGATCTTTCCTGATTTAGGGCAGACACATTGAAGGGACCTCAGATTTCACCTTCTTAGGGATTGTACTCGATCAGGAATCTTCTTGGCTGCCCTGTGTTGCAAACCGGTGTCTCCAGTTTAATCGAGCCATGGGTGCCCTGTTTGCTTTTGCGCAGAGAGTGGGCAACAAACTTGTTCAGCTCCTCCTGGAGGTTTTCTAGCATAAATGCCTTCCCGCTCTAATGTATGGTGCAGGGGTGTGGGGATACAGAGAAGTTGCTCCCATTTGGGCTGAGGAGAACCATTTTAGCTGCCGGCTTCTCAGCCTTTCTCCTCCGACCCCACACTTTTTTCTCCATGAGTTGCTGGGCCTTACTTATGTCTCAGATATGATCAGGGTAGCTCCACTCACCCTTTGGGTTTCCGTTTGGGCTAACAAATCTACTTCCCTGAAAACAATAGTACTTGACTGCCTGGGGTGTGACAAAGGTCTCCAAATTCCGTGGTTGAGTTATGTGAAGTTTCTGTCCAAGGACATTGGGTGAGAGGGCATGTATCATCTCCCTCCTCCCTTGCCAAGTCTGACATCTCTAAAGGCCAGCAACTCTTTTTTAGTTCTACACAGACTTCTAGGGTGCTGGAAGAGCTTAGCAAATCCAGCCTGCAAGAGTATGCAATCATTCAGACTACGTTGAGTCTTGAGCCTTATCTGTGCAGGGTCCCGAGCCCTTGGGAGAGAGTACTTTTGACCAGATTCCAACAAGGGACTATGTGATCCTTGCCTAATATCCAGGTCTGTTTTAACATCGGATGTTTTTGAAAAGCTGCTGTTTTTAAGCGGAAAATGATGTCTGCATGATTGATTGTTTTTTAATGTGTTTTTACTTTTGTGATGGTCTATGTAATACCTTCGCTGATTTATGATTATCATATAATAATCAAATAAAGCTTTTTATGATGATGATGATGAAGAAATAATAATTGATTTTGAATAAGCCATGATCCAAACTATCCTTTAACTATACCCACACACAGCCATACAAAGCTGTTATCATTCTTTTAACTAAAGCACTTGGGGATACCTCCAATAAGGGCTTGATTACGAGTATGGGGGTCAACAGACCGTCAGACTTGCTGGGGCGTGGTGGTCTCCCCACAGCCCTATTACAATTAGGGCAGTCAGACTGCCATTGCCCAGCCGCAGCCGTCAGGCAACCGCCGTTCCCTGGTGGTGGTGCGGCGGTGTAGAGGTAGCAATATGCTTGGCGGGACTGCCGCGGTCCCGCCAAATTTACTACAAGTTTCCTCTCTAGCACGGTTTTCATGGTGGTTCCTCCCCCATGAAAACCGTGGCAGAGAGGAAACGGCCCCCTGGTGCCTCACGCCATGTGGATGCACCCAGGCGGGTACAACACGTGCCCCCCTGTGTGCATGCACACCAGTTCCTGTATGGCATGGAGTTTATAGTCCATGCCGTGCAGGAACTGTTTTTGGCATTCTCATTGCGGTGCCCATTTTCTGAGGCACAGCCATGGGAACATAAAGAAAAAGCCCACAAGACTCTCATATTCTGATGGGCGGCCTGACCACGGGTTTGGTAGTGTGACCACAGAGCAGACCCAGCGCCGCACCGCCAAAATCGTAATCAGGCCCTAAGTGTAGAATATGCAACAGAAAATTTGCCTTTGAAATTAAAAAAATGATTGTGCCAGCCTGTGTCCCTGCAGGAAAGGTAGCTAACCACTACAACTTACTTATAGAAAGTCCATTATAGCAACACACTGAACACAAACTTAGTCTGCTAATGGACTACTTTGAAGACATTTGGGTTGGCAGACTGCAATCCAAATTACAAATACCATGGTGGAACATCTACAACAGCACCATGGCTCAAGAGGCTAAAACCGATAATGCAGTAGAAGGAATGCACAATGTCTTCCACTTTACACTAGGCAGAACCCAACCGACACTCTACAAATTCATAGAAGCCCTACAAAAAGAACAAAGCTACTAATGTCTTGTGGTTTGTGGCCTCCTGGTCTGCCTTGCTACGTTGACTTAGGCCTGGCTGCCATGATGCTTTTTTGCGCACGTTACTTTGTGCCATTGTTTTCCAGCATCTGCTTCTGCCCGGCTATTTTAGAACTGTCTGCATTTCTGTCTTTCACCTTTTCTCCTGTTCCCTTTGGGCTACGTCTGCACAACATGTACAAGGTCGAAAAACAACGTCCCTTGTTCTTACTGATCTGGCCAGTCCCTCGCACCTAGACATAACACTATGTACATCTGCCCTGGAGAAATTCGTGTGCTTTTAATATTGTGTTTTTCACAGTTAGAGACACTTGGAGAACAACCTTTCCAGAGAGAAGAGCTGTGCTTGTCTGATGATGTAAACCTTGCATCTAGATCTTGAGGTATGGGGGTTCGCTAGTCAAAGCCCAGAGGTCTTCTGTTTTTATAATAAACTAGCTACTAGCACGGGGAGGGTGGTAAGGTCATTTAGCCCTATATCCACTGCTTTATGAAATGCTTTCCCCGTTTATATTCTATGGAGTTGTAACTATGCTGATTATATTATTCTTTCGCATTATGCTGATAGTACTGGCACGTGTACTGTATCTTAGAGCATGTTGTTGAAATAAACATTTTAACCTATATCGTGTCTCTTCTTACGCGCGTTGTGGACAGGTATGAGTGTGATGAAAGGGTGTTCTTGCTACTGCGAGTCCTGAGAGAGAGATACCGTGTTCTGGGTTGTCTAATCATTGGTAGCATTGGTGCTAATGAGACGCTACAGCTAGTCGGGTTGGGGTTTTAGGTGCTAAGGATTATGGTTGGCTCACCACTATATTCCGAGGTCCTATGATCCTGTGCATAGCTCTGTGTATGTGCAGAATCCCTACAACATGGCGCGACCAACGAGTGGGCTGCTTATCTGCGAGACGCTTGAGTAGTATTTTGTGCTTGTCCACAACACCCCTCGCAGACGCTTCCGGAGGCATGTGTGACAGTGATACCTCCTATATTGACGTTTTTATAGGTTCTTTCAAGCTTGTAGTTGTTAAAAGGTTTCTTACCTAATACCCTATATTGTGCTGCCTTACATTAGGTTGTCGAAAAACTTTTAGCCTAAAATGGCTGTTCAAATTGCGGCACATAGCCGCGCAGCGCTCCGGGCTCACTTAACAGTGTATGGAGTGCCTGACGCGGGTGTCGATCTGATCTTTGTGGTACAAGCAGATCCAGCTTACCACTTTGAGGTGTTCTACTCTTGGGTCACATTTCCGGCGGTGGATGCGAACGATAATTTGTTCCATGAATATGAAGCCACCGTAGTTCCTAATCACTATAGACCGTATAGGAATCTTGAAGTACCGCTCACGGCTTGGCAACACCGTGTTTGGTTTGATGGCGCCCTCCCCCAACCGACTACCACGGTTCGTTTAGGCCCCTCATCCATATACCCGGCCTGTTTTGGCCGGGTATACCCCACATCCGCGTTATATGATGGTAGCAGTCGCTGAATTGCGTGATATGCATTCGTCTTTGATACGAGTGCATCGAGCTTTAGTACAGTATGTTACAGGCAACATCCAGGGAGCCCCTCCTGGAGTTGCAGCCCATCCAGCTGGTGCAGACGGTGTAACCATAAGTCCTGTCATGGTGAATTCTGGATGGGCAAGCGCTCACAAAATAAGGATGATTTTCCTTATTGGCTTGCAGAAAAATTTGACCAACTGGAGGCAGTTTTTCCTAATAACTCTCCCGTGGAAAAACACAGGATTCTGACGATTAGTTTGCCAAAAGACTTAGTCCCCGAGTTGGCAGAATGCAACAACTGGGGTAGGGTATTCGCAGCAGTATATGCGAAGTGTTTCGGCACTCCTTCCATGACAGTTCTCCCCTTTGTAATTAAACGAGTACAGGATAAACATGGCCCTGAAGCGGCTGTGGAATTAGGGATGAGACTGGTGGGAGTGTTCGACGTAGTAGCTGATTTGATCCTTGCGAATGTCAAGGGCGATGCAGTGAACTTTCAAGTAGCTAATGCTTTGGCTTTGGTCCCAGAACCGGACAAGCCGCGCGAATTACCAAAAATTATTGCTCAGGCTTACAAAACAATTGGCAGAAATAGCCTGGGCGTTAAGTCTTTTGCTAAATCGCAAACACAATCGCAACCACAACAAAAAACTCAATCTGAGAAAGATGAGAAACCAGTTTTTACTAAAAAGAGCTGGAGGTTGAAAAAACAGGGTAAGCAACAGAAGAAGCTGGGGTCACGAGGCGCATCACCGGTTTCCGTCTCTTCTGAACGCACTTATGATTTGCGCGACAGGGCGAGACTTAAATTTCCAGATAGGTTTCAAGTCCCTGATTCGCGTTCTCCTCGTTCTTCACAGGCACCGACAACTTCACAGGCCAGTGGAGGAGATCGCCAGGATAGAGGAAGGGGTCGAGAGGCTCCACAGGGACGAGACCAACCTCGACAACATGTCAGAGGGAAAGCCGAAGAATTTCAACGTTCTCGCCCACAGTTTCAGAAGAAGAAAGTTGCCGCTGTAACAGCGAGATATGCCACAGACGGTGAGAACGAGACTCCTGAATTGGACATGGGCAGTGACCCTCCTAGACAGCGCCGCGGAAGTTACCATAGTGCGGGAGGTGCTACGTCCTCATGTGGAGGCGACAGCAACTGAAACATTCATTACTGTCGAGACATCAGACACCCAAGTGGCACCCCCTGACAGATTATATAATATTGTAATTCAAATCGAAGGTGATATACAGCGTGTTATAAAAGGGATTTTTTGGGAAAATCTGACCTCTTCATACGATATTTTGTTAGCAGAGGCGGATTGGCCGCCCCCATTCGTACTATCTGCGCGTAAAGGGGAGGAGGTAATCCTTCCGAGCTTTTCTCGACATGTCCCAAAGGACAAAGCAGAGGCTCTTGCAGCTGAGTGGGCTGTGTCCCTGGCTCCAGCGTTATACCGCAACCACGTGGGCTGGGATGAGGATTCTCCCCCCCATGAAATACCTTTGCGGTCGCTGCCACAGCCACCACCCCAATATCCCATCAAACGGGAAGCTAAAGGTCCCGTTTCCGAAATTCTGACTCAGTTAGAATATCAGGGAGTAATTGAAACATGCGTGTCACCGATGAATAATCCACTTTTCCCGGTTTCTAAACCCGATGGATCGTACCGCTTGGTTTTGAATTACCGACATTTGAACTCACATTGTAAGACCTTTGCGGTGCAAAACACACATAGTTCTGCGCTTGTAGACAGTCTTGTTCGTAAGAAATATAAAACTACACTTGACCTATCCAATGGATTCTACACGCACAACTTAGCCCCGGAGAGTAGCCAATGGAGCGCTTTTACCTCCGGTGGTAAATATTCAAATTCCGGCGTTTACCTATGGGCTACAAGAACAGTCCAGGTGTATTCGCTGCCCGTGTTGTCTCTTTGTTGGACAGCATAGACCCAGATGCATGTTCGTACGTCGATGACATTTATCTGACAGACGACAAATTATTTCTGCATCTTTCCAGAGTGGACCGCATTATTCTAGAATTTGCGGTTTTAGGTTACAAGTTTAACTTTGCCAAATCTCACATTGCTGAATTTACCATTTTGTTCTTGGGCTATGAGCTCAACAATGAAGGTGAGGGCTTAGCCCCCCATTTCCTAGAGAAATGTGCACTTTTGTGCCCTCCTACCACTCTGAAGAAACTTCAGTCTTTACTGGGTTTTCTGAACTTCGGGCGTACTTACATTCCCGAATATGCCCAGCGTATCAAGCCACTGTATGCCTTGATACAACCTAATTTTTTGAAGTCATGCTGGCTTCCGGAGCATACCTCCATTCTGCAATCTTTGCAGACAGACCTTCTTGAGTCTAAATTCTTGTTGACCCGTGATAACCGCACAAACCTGGTGATTCGAATAATTCCAGGGGCAGTGGGTTTCACGTACTTAACCTTTAACGAAGGTGCCACAGTACCCATCGAATACAAGTCACATCTTTACACTTCCCAGACATGCGTTTTTTGTCTGTGGAGAAAGTTCTGACAGCAGTGCAAATGGCGATTCTAAAGGAACGCGCACTGGCACAGGGAAAACGCATTCTGGTGGTAACACCGTATCCTGCCCTGGAGGCGGTGACAAAGGCAAGTGTTCCGAACTCTAAAGCTTTGCACCCCCGTTGGATTCAATGGGCAACCTCTTTGACGTCTCCGGATGTCACTTTTATTTTTGATTCTTCTCTTCAGACTCAGGAGTTTTTACAGTATGAATTCGTTCATCCTCCTCCTCTGTCCTTGCTACCGCTTGAGGAATACGAATGTGTTATTTATACCGATGGTTCGGCACAACCGGCCACGGGTTCCAAGCATGCTTATTCAGCCGCATGTGCTATTGTTGCAGGTACCTTTGTGAACGGAAAGTTCAAATCTACTGTGGTGCACACTCAGGCACTCGGAGACAGTACTGCACAATTGGCCGAACTGCGCGTGTTGGTGCTTGCACGTGAGTTCGCTAATCCGGATGTGACAACTCTAGTTGTATGCGATTCTTACTACTGTGTTCAGTCTTACAATGACAATCTGTTCTTTTGGTCGCAAAACAACTATAGAGACGCTAAAGGTAGCACAATCAAGCATAAAATGCTTTGGGTTCGAGTGGCAGATTTGCAACAACGTCTGCCCCTCACACAGGTGGTTCACACCCTTGGCTACCAGCGTGTAACGGTTTGGCAGACGAAGCTGCCAAATCAGCAGTTGTCACGTGCTCGGTTGCAGCGGTTACTAGATCCATGTCTAAAATTGATACCGATATTTTGGCAGCTATTGCTGCAACGAAGGATGGTGCTAAATGCCCTATGGGTTTTCCTTCCAAATATTCTTATCAATTAGGTCCCGAACAGGCTCCTTATGTAAAAATACCCGGCGTTCGTGATCGGCTGATTCCCAACGCGGACCGAAGACTTTCCTTGATAACGGCAGCACACGAAGGCATGGCTTCGGCACATGCTGGAGTGTCTGCGACTGTTTCCATATTGCAGCAGCGATGCTGGAGGCGTGGGTTATACAAAGAAACCTGTACTTATGTGCTTTCGTGTGACGTTTGTCAGCAAATTAAGCCTTCCACAGTTACACGGCCACCGCAGACCCAGCTCTGCATTTCTAACAGACCCTTCGGGTGTGTTTACCTGGATCACTGCGGTCCATTTTCTTCTGACACTGCCTATAAATATATCTTAGTGGCAGTGGATTCGTGCACACGTTTCATCTGGGTTTGGCCACAACGGAGTGCTGACGCTCGAAATGTCATAAGGGATTTGCGTGTCTTTGTGGGAATTTTCGCCTGTGGTACCTTCCATTCTGACCAAGGTCCAGCGTCTAAGGCTTACAAGGACGCTATGGGTTCACTGGGGGTGCGGGTGAAATTTTCATCTCCGTATCAGCCTGAGGGCAACTCGATTGTTGAACGAATGAACTGTGACTTAAAGCAATCCTTGACATCTAGAGTCTTAGGTACTGGCAGGAACTGGCTGGCCCTCTTGTATACCGTACAACGTGCACTTAATAATCTCCCTAGAAGACCTCTGGGTGGGCGGACCCCATACGAAATGCTCTTTGGCATAAGAATGTTTGTGCCTGACCTTGATGGTCTAGACATGGCGGCGCAATCCGCCATCTTTGATGTAGATAACCATTCTACTATGTTACAGGACTTGCAAGAAGCCCGAGACAAACTTGCGATTGCACATTTACCTTCAGCCACAGACGCTGCGCTGCAGATTCCGGTTGCTGGCTGGCTTCCGAAGACTGGAGATCTGGTTCGAGAGAAGATGGAGAACAAAAAGGAATTCGGCCCCTCTTATCGTGCACCGGTTCCAGTACTGGGCTTGAAGGGAACTCGTACAGTCATCTTACCACCGCTTCCTGGTCGCAAAGAGAACAGATACATCTCAGTGGAAAATGTCAAGCTACAACATCTGGCCGATCCTGAATAGTGTTACACCAGCGGTCTCTTGTCCTGTCATCTCCCGGACGAATGTTCGTGGCCCTCCGGCCCGAACGGTCACTGATGTTGCAATTGAGATGGTTGATTTGCCTGATCGCTTACTCGATAACCCAGTCTCCCCCTGCAACGACGAGACTGAGTATACCTATCCCGATAACGAGTCAGTGGCTCACTTACCAACTATGCCACTGAGCCCAACACGTTATTCCTTTAACTCGGATTCCACCTCATCACTTGTCCCATCCAAATTCAGTATTTTTGTATCCTGGTTCAGAGACAATTTTTTGATTGCCCCCTGGACATACATTTGGTTGGTGCTATTCCTGATTTTTTTGTTCATGTCCATTGGCTTTGTCACAGTGTTTTTCTACTCATCAATGGTCACTATTTACCGGAACGCTCTACAGTGAACTGTGTCGCTGGAACTTTGGCTCCACATTCTTCATCTCACATCATGAAGCGAGACCACACATTTGTGAACATTTCAGCTTTTCCAGTCGCTGATGGTATCGTTTGGGATGCGGTAAACTTCCAAATTCATGGACCAACCGAAATTATTAATGTACCAAATGTCCTTCGTGTATCAATGGGTGATGTCGTAAAAAGTAATATTCATTCTGACGATTGGGATGTGCATGCAGTTGAAGCTTTATTTACTGATTTGAAATATTATGCTGCTTTTAATGCTGAGGATTTGTACATGAATTCTGCAAATTATGCTCATTTGTATTGTTACCAGCATTGGGGCAACCACTTTGTCCATAAACCGAGTGCACTGCGTGGTCCTTTTAACTACACCCAATGGGATCATTGTCCAACACCTTTACCAGGTAGCTCCCAAACTCTTAGACATAAATTTTCTTACTTCACAGACTTTGATAGCTCTAACCCTGGGTCCTATTTTTTTAAATTAAATGCTCCATCCGCTCAGAAAATCATGTTGACCCACACCAAATTGCTATTTTCGGGTTCCTTTTTGAGCGCCTTAGCTGTGGGTGGTTATGATTACTGGAAGGACACTGTTGACTTGAAATCAATCTGGGGCTCCAAACCATGGCAGGTGCAAGGCACAGAAGCCTTGCACCGTGCTTGCCTTATCCCAGCCCAGATTGTATTTCTGAATAAAACCATCTATCAAACTACGTGTTGGGGTTTGGCTACTTCCAAACAATTGAATGCACCTACCGTTCCTGCATTATCTTCCACTCCCAATGGGAGCTTGCATTTCAATCTGTCCCTTCAAAATTTGCAAGCTCTGTTTCAAAACAATTTGTTTAATATTTCTATGCTTGTTCAGACACCCTGGTTGGCTTGACCGATAGCATCTAATGCCTGCCAACTGCGTTTTCATGACTCAGTTCCTGGTTACAAACAGGATAGGCCAGATCCAAGGTTTTCTGACTCTCGTACTGTCACAACATATTCTGTTGGTAAATTATGTAAACAGTGGTTGCAGCACTCTTCCCTAGATTCGGTTAAACAACATTTATCCCTCCTATCAGGCAACATTGATCTGTCCGACTTTATTCTGGGGCCTCGTGGTCCACGACCTAAGAGATTCATTTATGAAACTTATAATGAACTCTGGAAGCTTTCGCAAATTGAAGCTGCTTCCCGTCTACGGGAAATAGATCAAGCAAATTTGGAAAAGGTGCTTGCTGTTGTTGACAATAGTATTAATACCCTGTCCTCCCGCATTTACATGTTAGAGAATATTGTGTCCTCTGTTGTTGATATTGTACAAGATGATGTTTCTGTGTTATATCATGGACAGAATCAATTGCGTTCAGTTATGCAGTTTGCTTGGACTTTGCAAACACTTAAGTTAGGTAAAGTTCCTTGGCATTTTTTGAACACCTCTGCCTTATTTCTGCCTTTTAATTTAACTGACAAACAGCAGTTCATGTCCATGAAGGATGCAGCATACACTCTGTTACATATCGAGAAAATAGAACCCTTACCATTCTCTGTGGCGGAATTGGATTCAGCCGTGTGGCTAGTGCATGGGGTTATCGCCTTACCTTTTTCCTTGTTTGAATTTAGTTCGTGCATGAAACATTATCCTGTGGGCCGTTTCCAGCCCTTGGGCAGTGCCCTCCTGCATGAACTGTGGTCCCTTCCTTTCATGTATAAATGCCTTAGAGCTGGGAAGGAAGTATTTCTCACGGGGGAGTCCTGCGATTCTACTGTGGGTCATTCCCTTCTTTGCAAACACATTAAATTGCACGGAGCTTGTAATGTTTCGGCTCCGAATCTTGCTTGTGTGTTAAAAGGTGTTCCTGCTCCTGCTATTTCTCCTACTTTCACTGTGCTTGCTAATGGTAGCTATCTGCTTTTGAATAACCAAGACTGTTGTGGCATGCTAGCCGGCATTCCCTATATCGTTACAGTTTCACTCAGGGTTGTCTGCTGCAAAAATGTGCTTTTTCCTCCCCCGCACGACATCATAGATAGTTCCGTTTGGCCTTCCATTCCTACTCTGAAGGCGGATTTCAATAAATTGAGCAGAATAAAGGTGCTATTATTGAACCAGGAGGTTATGCTCACATCGCCCCGGGAGACATTCATTCTCCAGGTGGCGAGTACCCACAGTGAAATACAGGCCCTTTTGAACACTAACCTCCCACAACATTTCGGTGAACTGATTCACTGTGTTTTTAATGCATCACACACTGAAGGTCTGGTGCACTTTTTTAAAGTTGTGGGCTCTGGCCTTGTGACCTCTTTTCAGATTATTTTTGGTGTCATACCGGCTTTTATTCATTCTATTTTTTCCAGCGTCTTTGGTGGCTGTCCGTTGATTCTCGCCTTGGCGGCTGGTATATTGCTGTTGGTCTGTTTACTACGCAATGGCTGCACCTCCTTGGGCCCTTCTCGACCCAGGTCGTCTCCAGATGCTGCGTGAGCGCATCCTTGCTGGCTTCGGCGTCGTGCCGTTGGCGACACTGAGTGTGTCCTATACCCTTTCCTTTCGCTTTGCGTATTTCACTTGCGTGCAACCTGTGATGTCTTGCATCAGATGTCCTTTCTCGTGGACCATGGATTATTGCCTCTCCAATACGTCTATGTCTGTTCCGGATTTTGTTCAGTTGGTGGGTCCCTTGGAGGCCCATGAACGGGACTGTTCCGCTGCAGGCTACATGGCGCGTGCGGCTGCACTGGGGATTTTGGCACAATGGGATATCTGGGCGGCTGCTCAGAATCTCCTACAACAAAGTTATATTGAGTATCACGCAAGTTGTCCCGCATTGCTATTCGCTGCTCCCTCCTGCGAGGAGCATGCCTGCAGCTTTGATTTGCTGAACTGGATGGCGTCGCTGTTTTACAACGATTCCAATGATGTCCTTTTGGAAGGTGTGGCGTTTTTATGCACTTACACTCTGTTGGATTGACAGGGCCTTAGCTTTCTGCGACCTGCCTCGCTGGATATTTTTTTTGCCTCTACAATTTTTTTTGTCTCATTCGTTGTCCTTCGTGGGGACTACTTCACAACAGGCGTTTCTGTTCTGCTCCATCTATTTGAACTCTGTCTTCGTCCTATGTCTTGGCCCGTGGACTGCCCAGGGGAGGGTGTCTTGTGGTTTGTGGCCTCCTGGTCTGCCTTGCTACGTTGACTTAGGCCTGGCTGCCATGATGCTTTTTTGCGCACGTTACTTTGTGCCATTGTTTTCCAGCATCTGCTTCTGCCCGGCTATTTTAGAACTGTCTGCATTTCTGTCTTTCACCTTTTCTCCTGTTCCCTTTGGGCTACGTCTGCACAACATGTACAAGGCCGAAAAACAACGTCCCTTGTTCTTACTGATCTGGCCAGTCCCTCGCACCTAGACATAACACTATGTACAGCTGCCCTGGAGAAATTCGTGTGCTTTTAATATTGTGTTTTTCACGGTTAGAGACACTTGGAGAACAACCTTTCCAGAGAGAAGAGCTGTGCTTGTCTGATGATGTAAACCTTGCATCTAGATCTTGAGGTATGGGGGTTCGCTAGTCAAAGCCCAGAGGTCTTCTGTTTTTATAATAAACTAGCTACTAGCACGGGGAAGTTGGTAAGGTCATTTAGCCCAATATCCACTGCTTTATGAAATGCTTTCCCCGTTTATATTCTATGGAGTTGTAACTATGCTGATTATATTATTCTTATGCATTATGCTGATAGTACTGGCACGTGTTCTGTATCTTAGAGCACGTTGTTGAAATAAACATTTTAACCTATATTGTGTCTCTTCTTACGCGCGTTGTGGACAGGTATGAGTGTGATGAAAGGGTGTTCTTGCTACTGCGAGTCCTGAGAGAGAGATACCGTGTTCTGGGTTGTCTAATCATTGTTAGCATTGGTGCTAATGAGACGCTACAGCTAGTCGGGTTGGGGTTTTAGGTGCTAAGGATTATGGTTGGCTCACCACTATATTCCGAGGTCCTATGATCCTGTGCATAGCTCTGTGTATGTGCAGAATCCCTACAACACTAACAGTTACAAATGGAGCAATCAGTAACCCAAATAAAACCTAAAATTAGCTAACAAACTACAATATAAAATAAAACTCTTTATTAACAACAAGGGAGTACACTACTTAGAATCAATAGCCAAACCCTGTTTATAAAAAAAAAAACTATCTACACAGTAACCAATAAACCTAAGGCAAAATTCAAACTAGGATAACTAAAATATTTGTAATTAAATATTGAACTAGTTATATGTATACATAGGAAAAAATAGCAAATAAGACTGATGCAAAAAATGAATATGTATATCAATTAGGTAAAAATTAAGAAGTCACCAACCACAAAGCTCAAAATTACAAATAAAATCAAATGGAATCAATTAAGTATAACATGTAAAATATAACAATAAAACTGTACAAAACACATAACATAGCATTATATAAAATAATGATTCATTACTACCAAACTCCAAGCCTAACACAAAACACTAGGCATCAAAATAATACAAACTAGAAATACACTTTCAGAAAAACTAGAAAGCAATACAACAACTACCATTTACTACTACTAAATTAAAAAATGTTTAAATAATGTAAAACTAGTCAATAAAATTACAAATAACACTGCTGCCCGCCCACCAGATTACAAGTTTTTTCTAGTCTGGTAGGGGGGTGGAATGGCGGTTCCCCCTGCGGTGCCTCTTTGAAAGGCAGCGGTGCCTTTGAAGAAGGCACTGCAATGGGAACGCCTCTGAAGGCTCCTGCACAACATGGACTGTAAGGTCCATGCCGCGCAGAAACTTATGTGCATGCACACAGGGGTCCACATTTTGTGTCCCCTTGTGTGAAAACACAGGGTGCAGAGGCCATTGTTGGCATGGCAGAGGAACCGCCATGAGAACCCTGGTGGACAGGAAACTCGTAATATGCTTGGCGGAACCATGGCGATGCTGCCAAGCATATTGCGGCCTGTGACCACCATGCCACTGCCAGGAAATGGCAGTTTCCTGGCGGCGGTGGTCCCAAGGTGGTCTAACAGCCCAAGTCATAATGGTGTAGTCAGACCACCTGTGCGGCGGTGACGGGACCGCCACTGATGCGCCACCATGAGTCTGGCGGTCCTCGGACCGCCAAACTCATAATCAGGCCTTAAGGGTGTTACATTTACTATTCCCACTCCAATCCAAACCATTTTAAGGAAAGAGTTGAACACTAAAGGGTATATATTTACTATCCCCACTCCATAGTAAGACATCTTACATAGGTTTTTTTAACAGTAAAGAAATTAAATAACTTATAACCCAATCTTAACTAATAAAATTTGTAATATCAGTATCAGTTAACATTTTCTCAAGAAATTAGTATTTTTCATTGATAACATTACATACATTATAATAAATATTGCTGCTAGATAATTAAAAATATTATAAGTACTACATAAAATCCCATATTAATAAGTAAGCACATGATAAAATTACAGATATAATTTATAAATGATATATTTAAAATGCCATGTATTTGTTATAATACATATATAACATTTCATTTTTGGGATTACACACATGAATATTTAAATTAGCTTTACAATTACCGAATAAGATTTCAAAAGAATTGCTATATTTAAACAAATTACAAAATGATTATATACCTTGACATTATTTTCAATCTTTAAACATTAATGTATTTTAATATAAAATAATTACATGCAAAACCTAAAAAGTAGGCATATAAAAAACATATTAAAATGACATTAAGAATCATGTCCATAATTTAACATGTACTTATTTTATACACAAAATAATAAATGCAAAACGAATTTAATATTTATTCCAAAACTAAAGGCATAGAATTATTTATTGTGATTTCATTTTAAGAATCAAATAGATATAAATGTATTATAGATTTTAATATTTGTCAATATTTACAGCAAAATATTGTTTTTACACTTAATAGAATTATACTGTTTTTCAATACAAAATATTATTCTATGCAACATGTAAAACAATTACAAATTTAAAAATAATTCTCCACAATTATCTAATTACATCCACACAAATATGCATTTCTTATAAAACGGTTTCATATTATATACTTAGATACTACAGTTTTACTACAAATTAAAAACAAAATTAAAAATTAAAAAACTTTTTTTAAATGAATTAATCTATATGAAAAATAAATGAAAATTCAATAATTTTGAATATATTAAATGAAATGTAATATACAAGCAAACTCAAATTCACATATTTTAATAATCTTCCCACCCTTTTCTACTTAAAACCCAACATCCCACACCTTTAACATACCTACATATACATTATTTAAAAACATTTATCAAATTTATCAAAATAAATAATTTTTTCAAATTACTAAAGACATTTACAAAACTTACTAACACAAATCTTAGCAAAATAAAATAAAACATTAAAAACAACTTATAAATTATAGGTTTAAAAGAATAAAACATACAAAAATATTTCTCAAAACAAAATGTTTTTACAATTATATTAAAAACAACACTTAAAACAATATTCTTAACTTCCATATTCATGTCCACAATGTTTTTGACATCACAACATTCCTGACACAATATGTATGTGTCATGATATTTTTAATTCAATATTATGTACTTATTAGGTGCATTGCTAAAAAAGGCTCACTCAAATTCTCTCAAGTATTACAGGACAGGCTCACATATGGATTGGTCGATTATTATTCACTCACTATTACTCCTCTATTGTAGAAACAGGCCCATTCTCTCATCTAGCCTCTGTAGCTTAGGTCAAATTAACTGTTTATTTAGAGTGAAGTACATTTGATTCAACAAAGCAAACTTTCATGTTGCATTGCAAACACAGAATCTATCACCTTCAGTGTCCATATATTGTCCATCGCTGCCTGCTTTCCATATTAAGTTCCCTGCACTGAGATGGATACTATGCTGCACTCTGCAGCTGCATTTAACGTTCTTCAGATTGAAGCTGAAAATGTAGAATGCATTGTGAATGTGACATACTAGCATTCCCTCTATGGGTGACATCATAGTCAAATTCTGTGTTGATCTTCCCAATGTTCATCTCTGGTGTGCCTGTCATTCACCTTTTTCTATTTCTTGTTATGTGTCCTCCTTTACCGTGGTCCCTGCTTGCACACTTTGTCGTCTAGCCACCGTACCCTCCCTTTTACTAGCCCATCACTGAGACTCATGCAAAAAGAACAATTGATGGACAGAATGCTGAACAATGTCATACATTCCCCCCAGTACAGAGATCTGGGCCTAAATCCATCTTTTATTTGCTCCCCATGCCATTCCAGTTTAGACCCACCCATGTGCAAATCAGTCTTGACCCTGTTTCCCATGGGAACAGTCCAGCCCGAGCTGCCACGCCAGGTCCTCCCTGGACTGGAGACAATCATCCTAGGACCGGTTTCAGGGTTTCACCCCTCGTCAGCCAGGCTACCTTGACTCCAGTGGCATGCAGAGCACAGGACCCACCTCTGGGCATACCCGTCCCACTCGGGGTGACAAATGCAAAAAGATCAATTGATGGACAGAATGCTGAACAATGTCATACATTAACCCCAGTACAGAGATCTGGACCTAAACCTATCTTTTTTTGCTCCCCATGCCATTGCAGTTTAGACCCAGCCATATGCAAATCAGTCTACATGGAACCCATGGGAACAGTCCAGCACGAACTGCCAAGCCACGTCCTCCCTGGACTGGAAACAAGCATCCAAAGACACTCAGCAGCCAGGCTAGCTTGACTTCAGTGGCATAGAGAGCATGGGACCTACGTCTGGGCATATGCGTCCCACTCGGGGTGACAAATGCAAAAAGAATAATTGATGGACAGAATGCTGAACAAAACTTGTTTCCGGTCCAGGGAGGCCGTGGCTTGGCAGTTTGGGCTGGACTGTTCCCATGAGGCATAGGGCCAGGACTGATTTGCAAATGGCTGGGTCTAAGCTGGGGTGACATGGTGCACAAAAGAATGATGGATTTAACTTAGATCTCTTGACTGGGGGTGAATGTTTGATTTGCTCTGCATTCCGTCCATCATCTGTGTGTCTTTTGCTTTTACACCCTAAGTGTGCCGGATATGCCCAGACGTGGGTCCCGGGCTCATGGTGCCACTGGATTCAAGCTAGCCTGGCTGATGAGAGGTGATGCCCTGAAACTGGTCCCAGGATGCTTTTTTCCGGTCCAGGGAGGACCTGGCTTGGCAGTTCGGGCTGGACTGTTCCCATGAGGCACAGGGTCAAGACTGATTTGCATATGGCTGGGTCTAAACTGGGGTGGCATGATGAGCAAAAGAACTCTGGATTTACCCTAGATCTCTTGACTGGGGGTGGATGTTTGATTTGCTCTGCATTCCGTCCATCATCTGTGTGTCTTTTGCTTTCTCATCACTGAGACTCAGCACCCCAAGAAGCACTGTTGCCAGTGTCATTCTGCTCACCAATATCTATTCAAAATTGTCACAACAACATTGTCCCATTTGACACTCTGCTTCCTCTATTCCGCTTGTGGCATTGTGATTTGTTGACCTCTGCTTTAATGTTATGCTTGAGTGCTGGCCCCAGGTTAAGACCATGCACAGGGAGAAAGAATACAATGCAAAAGTTGGTATGAAATTAAGTCAGAAGATGGTACATATCAAGGAGAATGCAATGAGGTTGAATATCGCAAGTGCTTGGAACAGTGGTTTAATTTGTGTAACATATATGTTGCTAGTTGGACATGATGGAAAATGAGGTTGTAGATGTATATCCAAGTCACTCAACAATAAAGAAATTGTGGCACAGCACCTGTGTCCTGATGAGAAGTGGATGTAATGAAGAAAAGACATGCAATTAGCACAACTAGATACACAAGGAAAGATTGTCAGGGTCTCAGGAACAAGCCCTACTCCAGTCTCTTCTCTATTGTGGATGATTCCAAAGCATCATCTCCCATAGCACTAATGAAACGAATAGTCCAGGTTGGCATGTGACCTCTGCCAAATGGTTTATTATGGGGAGAATCATAATCACTTTCTTTTTGGCAGTTTCTATTGGTTTCTTAATATTTTGTGGCAGGGTAAATGACACAGGTCAAAGAAGAATGTGGATAATATGTGACTATCACTCAACAGCAACTCTACAGCAGCTGTGTGTTGTGTATCAGAGCCTGGCATAGGTCCCTGAGAGTGTCATGTTCATGAAAAGCCCCGCAAGAGGTTATGTCCTCTCAATTATTTGAAATCATTTGGGACACTCCCGATTCTTTGCCCTCCTGCCAACTTGTGAAGATTCTCCCAAAGTGAACTGCATTTGTTGCCTTAAGCAAAGAACCATCCAAGTCTGTTTCTGCATTGCTGCATGGAAAAATTCACTTTGCTCTTGGAACGATTCATATCTGTGGTTCAAATAAGGGACAGGGAAAAGCAAGTGGAAAAACACAGTCAGGACATTCTTCCAAAAACGTTATAAGTTTGTAAGGTTCTTAAGTGCAAAACCCATCTTTTGGGCCCCTAACATGGTGAGCTTCTTAGTCTTGTAGCAATTGTTTTGGAGTAGAGTGTTTAGTGTGATGGCATGACCTGGGATCTGACTGAAGTTAACTTCTTCAGAATCAGTATGGGAGCGTCAGATGAAGGGCATACCCTGAAAAAATATTGTGTAAGTGTCAATCTTGCTTCAACCTCGCAAGCGAAGTTGCAAATAATCTTTTGGGCCAATCCTTGCGGTTTTGTCCTGCAATAACCACTGGAGATATCCTAGTTCATGTTTGTTTTCGGTCACCCAAGCAGGAGGATGTGCAAGTGCTTGAAAATGGCTAGCATTACTACACCTAATGAGATGCTGACACTTTGTGTAGAATGTTGCAGTAAAATGAATTTAGCATGTGCAATGATCAATTACATTAAACCCTTGTCCCAACATCCACATTGGTCTCAGTGTAGCAGCATGAATCAATCAAAGAATATTGACATTTGTAGCTGCAAGTTGTCTCCAATGAACCACCATGGGACTCCCTGAAGTGATGCCTCAAGTGGGAATTGCGTGGTATGCAATTATATTATACTATTGTACACATATTGAAAACTGGGCATGATGCAATTTTTCCAACCGCCATCAGAAATATATCATAGAGCTCAAGAGAAATTCTGTTCTTACCTACCACAGCATGCCTTTTGGAGTGCACGTTCCTGCAGATCATCTAGAGTACATTTAGGACACAGATAAATGCGCATGTGCATACTCACATGCACACATACATAGAAACATATTTGTTGATATTGTTGTTTGTGGCAGTTTCTCCCCAGCTGAATGGAGTGTGTTTGTGTGCAAAGATCCATTTATCAGAAAAGAGAAGTTTTAAGACATGGGCAAAGTTGGCAATCTCCCAGGGCATCCCAACGTCTGAGGGGCACCCTGGGAAAGTGAACTTTCTCTCTAGCTCACATCAGTGTATTTTTGTATCTTTGTGTATTTTATTATTGTATAATTGAATATTGTTCGGCAACATAGGGTTTGAATTAGCAAAAAGGTTGTTCCAAACAGGGACCTCCAAAATATTCCCCTAAAATCCTTAGGATAATATTGTACGGAGATGTGTGTGCTCTGGTCAGTACTGCGTTCTGATGAGCATGGTTGTAGGTAGTCATTGGCCTATAAAGACTGAGACTTAATTGCATTGTTGTGATCTTTGCATGCACGTCATAAAAACCTTTACTAACAGCTTTTCACTGGATGCCACGTGCCAGCTTTTGGGCTTTGATTTCTTTTGGTGAAAATTATCTTCATAATTGCCAGACGATCTTAAATGTAAATATTTTGCTTTATAAATCTGACACATATAGTTTTCCATATATTACATATATTAGTTAGTTCAACTACTTTTTCCTGAAGCATAAACGGTTTATCACTTGAATATTGCATTCTGCCCATTGATTCCTCCCGCCTAGACATATTTTATGAGGCTAAGCTGTTGACCTCATCTAACCTACCAAAGGCAGAGTCAAAGGGTAACTTAGACACATTAGAGAAACGTTTGACACATGTCTGTTTGAAAATAGCTGGATTTGGAGTTTGTGGTGGCTTAATTGGAGTCCATTAGGTGCCAAATTACATATAAAGGCGCATTCCAAGGTGTGCAATTTTTATGTAAAACTGGCTGCATCACAAATAGCCCTTCTCTGGAGTAACTGTGCACATAAATCACAGTCTTACATGTGTAAATTGCATCATTCAGTAGGCATATTTGTTCATGCCTGATATACGTTTGGTTGTACCATGTGAAGCAAAACCACACATACTGTAAAACTACCCGAATTAGAGCATGTGCAAATATCACTGATTGATGCATGTTAAACCTGGGAACTGTAAAGCACAAGGGAGCATCCTGAAAATTTGTGGACACTATTTACACCTTTGGCAACTTTTGGGCGTTGCTGACTCTGAATTCAGAACAGTTAACACTAATTGAGCACTGTGTTGTGGCAGCTGAGGACTTCACTGGAAATTACATTTAAAGGCATCCTCCACAACAAAGGACACAGTCATCCAGCCGAGCATCACAAATCACAGCATCCCACTTTAGCCACATTTGTGAGCAGGCAGTGGAATTGCAGATTTTCTATGCAGAGCTCTCCGTGATGGCAGAGAAGGTCTTCAATGGGGAAGATTGGCAATTTGATAACCTAAATGTTGGAGAAAACGCGTGACATCTTTAAACTGCCCTAAAGAGTTAGAGGATATTAAACAACAGGCAGATCACCACCACAGCTCATCGTGTCAGAGTGATAGGAGATTACAAGCATCCTGTATGGGTATTACTAGAATATCATAACCAAAGTATATGATAGAAATGTCGTGTCCTCAATATCCTTTACAAAAATGTTGCTCCATTTGAGGTACCAATAGAAAGTCTTCACAGAAAGAGACAATTTTCTTGTAACCAATATTTAGGACACAATATTTCTGTCAGACAATATTTTTACTACCGTCAGTAGTTCTCAAGGATTGTTGGGAAACAAAGTAGTGGAGGCAGCTCCCAGAAGCTGAAAGATATGAGCAATTGCCCTAAAAATAACTTGTGTGTGTGGAAATGAACTGCACACTAGTCATCTTACTCCTGTGCAGGCAACAGCCTGCATTCGGATCCAATGGGATTGATGCTGATGATGGACTCCATCACTGCACAGTCAACCATGTACACATGTGTTATTGCCTAGAACATTATATTATTATTTCCTAGTTAATAATAACTTTTTAAATAAAACCTTTTTTTCGAAAATAATACATTTCCCTTTACTTTCCCACTGGGAAATCTCCATCTTCATGGTGGAGGCCTCCACCCACTGTTGACATGTCTGCCAACTAGGCAGAATATAAAAGACAGTTGTAACTAGTGGTGTAACCAAGGCCCCTGCAGCCCCCGCAGTGCGGAGGGACCCTGAGTTCCCTGAGGCCCCACCTGTCCTGAGAGCTCCTGAGTGAGTCTGGAGGGGGTGGGGGCATGCACTTTTCAGGGGGGCCCCCTCAAGTTTCGTTACACCACTGGCTTTAAAGATACTAGACTTAATTTTGGAGTCATAAATACCACTGTAGAAAGCTCCGCTCCCTTATTGGAGAAATGTAAGTCTGCTCCTCAGTGTATCCACTGAGAAATGGTGAATAGCATAGAAAGTTGTTAGCACAAAATATGTGGCATAAGTACTGCAATAGAAGAAGGGGGGTCAACAACCTAAACTTAATTTTGAGCTAAATAAAATAAAATAGAGCAACCCTGTGCACTCCCTATAACCCAGCTCTAGCCTCTGGTTTTGGTTTCATTTCTATTCTGCCAATGACTTACTCACATTTTCTCTTTATCTCTCTGCCTTTTTTTCAGTCTCTTTTGTTTGCAAATGATTTCTATCTTTTCCTGTCTTTTTTTCATGAAGATGCAAAACAAGTACGCTGCTTAGACACCCATGGCAGGCGATATAAAATGTCAGCTTGATGAATATCAAGGGTGCCTAGTCTTAAATCCACCGCACGCCTCTTTAATTCACTGACAGGCACTCCCAGACCCATTCTCTCACTATTACAGGTGTCTGTTTTCTCCTTTGGTGACAGATTTTCTGTCTTTCTCTTCCTCCGCCTTTCCGTTTTGTGTGTTTTTTCCCTCTCTGTCTCTCGTGAAATGCCGGATGAGAAGAAATAAGTGCTGGTCCACAGAAATAATTTCCAGAGGCCCCACCAGCAACCACCAGCTCAAATTAGGCACTGGCTATGTTAAACACAGCAAACAAATTCAACATTAAAGAGAAAGACAAATATTGCAATGTCCTTACCTTGCAAATAAAACAAAAACTAACAACGTCTCAACCGGTATTATTAATAAAGGCAAGTTGTAAATGCATGTACACGACATTACAAGGAAGAAAGAAGGGAGGCTCGTAGTTCGTTTTAAAACGTGCTCATGGCATCATGTAATTAAAGGAAATTGAACAAAATTATACAGAACAGTTGTAACAGCACCGAGGGCAAGGAATGCGAAGGCAACCCTAAAGGACTTTGTGCACTAATGTGCTCGTGACATACAAGGGTGACGGCGCAAGTGAAAAGTGAAAGAACAGAGTAAGGCGCAATGTGACAGAGTGAAAATATGTACAGAAATATATGGTTCACAAGGGATTATTTACAATAGTTGGACATGATTTTGCTAGACATTTTTGTGTAAACCATAGTTGGATTTGCGCCTCGGATTGCGCTGAGATGTCGACGGCGTTTCGATCCTATATATTCAGGATCATCTTCAGGACTGGGGTGCCAAGTAAGGGGTGCTGATGGAAGCAGGAGGTGAGCATCAAGGGGCAGGGTGGCTTGCCCAATGGAAGAGGTGGTAACCATCACAGAGGGGGTTCAGCGGCGGTGCGTGGGGCGTCACCACCGTGGTCAGGGAACACGTATGCTAATACGGGTCTGTGGGGGGGGCAGGTAGGGCATATCCGGGGGGTGGCCGGAGCCAGTTGAGGTGACACCAGCCTGGAATGAATGGGATCCGAAATGAAGCGCAATCAGGAGGAGCGTCAACGTGGTAGCAGGTTGCTAGAAGATGCTGGCAGTAGCTAACTGCGAGGTGAAGCTGCCGATCCGGAACTATGGACAGGGTCGGGCCCCGATCCACTGTCAGGGACTCACGGGAGGGGTACGGTCCGTGGTTTACGTCCGTGTGGAGCTCGTGGTGGCCCAACGGATTGGATCCACGAACAGGAAGGGCACTCCGAAATGCGGCGAGCCGCCACAATCGTGTGCGGTCAAAGCCGGTGTCCAGGACCAAACTTAAGTTGTGGTCTTAAGTTTTGGTCTTAAGTTTAACTTAAGACCAAAACTTATGTTTAACTGAGACAAAATTCTAACTTTACTACTCCTAAATGCCCTTTGTGAATACCGAAAGTCGTAAAGTTAGGATTTTGGCTCAGATTACTTTTGTGAATCGGGCCCCACCATAAACAACTAGTTTAATTTTATGGACTGCACTATTACCCACTGTATTACAGACACAGGTACCTGATTTAAGAGTGACTGCACAGTACTATGCATAGAGTCATAGAATTAGTAACAATCACATTCTGTGTGTGGATTGTATTTATTGTACTTATTCAAAGCATAGCACATGCATGTGTGATGTCAGCAGTAGCAGCAAGGATCTCAAGTTTTTTTCTTTGCATGCTCACATTTAAATGTTACAACTTTCTGCGATTTTTACTGCTTTTTCATTTCACTAAACCAGGCTTCTCCAACAAGTAGCTCATGAGCTACTGGCAGCTCTCCACCTCATTGTAAGTAGCTCTCCTATGTGCAAACTAGCCTACTAAATTAGAAGCTTTTGGGTGACTGAATTAATATATATATACCAATTATTGGAAAGTGTGTATTCAGGGAAATAATGTGTGTATTTTTAAAACTCTGTTATATCTTGTTTATGTATTCATGCATCCCCCCTGTTACCTTGGGTCCTGTCTGCTAAGCCAGTGTGAGTGTTCTGAGTGGAATATTGGTGTAGTGATGATGAATGGAATGCGTGGGTGCCTGTGTGGTGAGATGTGACAGTCGGAGTATGGGCTGAGCAGCAGACAGGCTGATCCTGGTGGGGCTGCTGTACTTGTATACCTTCCTGCAACTAAGACCAATAAATAACCTACAAAGATACTTCTCAGCTACTAGCCATACATCACAACAAACTCCTAAGCTGATGTTTGGAGAACAAATGGTTGGATTTTCAAAATATATTTAAAGCTGTTATTTGAGTGTAAATCATTTGGTATTGGTGAGGCTTGCCTTGGTTCCAGCGGCGTTGTAGCTATGCTCTTAGGTATTACCCATGTAAAGGCATCCCACATTGACAAAACTTTGTTTACGTTACTGAAGGCAACCTTCCCTGATGCGCTGATGTGATCACTGCTGCTAATTAATCTTGCATACAGTGTCCAGAAATGTAAACTTGTCTGATGTGATGACTATTACAACACTACAATATAAAAAATATTAGTAGTTCGGTATGATTTCCGTCGAACATAAGTAACTCTCATTAAAGAAAAGGTTAGAGACCACTACACTAAACTCTGTTTGTTCACTGCTTGAACGTGCTTTTAATCAATTGCTTTCAAATAATGTAACAAGTACTAAATAAACAAAAAAGAGTGGTCTTAAATTTCTCACTATTTAGCTGGCATAAATAAGGAGTGTAAAGCGGCCCAGGACTTCAAAGTCACAGAAAAAAAATAGCGACAGAGAAGTTTTGTCGAACTTGAGCCATAAAAAGAAAAGCCTCGTGAAAGTAAAGGTCAGATGCGTTTTACTTCTCCATGAGGGATGTTCAGTGTATGCCACCCGCTCCTTTATTCCCATATCAGTATGCTGTGAATCAGAATTATTGGAACTTTGGGAAAAGGGAACACGTGCGATCCATCCTTAAGTAGTGAGAGGTTACAATGTTCATTCCCTTTTAGATACATCCCTTCTCTGGACTCAGAAGACAACAGTCTTTGCAAAAAGAAAATCCTGACATTTCTTGAAACCGTTTGATATATATGGCGACACTCTGTCATTCAATAAAAATCTGCAAGTCATTTTCTTAGCTATCCCTAATAGGTACTGGCTTGCATAATTAACACAATGCATTTTATAAATTTGTGTTCATGGGTAAAATAGGGTTTTGCAACAAGAGATCGGAGGAAGAGTGTATGAAATCACAAAAACCAATGACTCCGAACCGTGTCACATGAATCTGAATAATGTTACACCAAGCCCCTTTTAAAAATGCTGTGCAAAGTGCGGCAGTAAATTGTGTGCCTGTTAATTACCGTTTGATTGAGGTTTGGCAATTAACAGGTGCGCATTTTGCACCTGAGTCCAAGTTGTGCACCTCAAAATGTTGAACCATACGTAAAATGCGCATGTTTTTACTACCTGGTCCAGAGTATGCATACCAATATTTTGCCGTATTTGCCCCAATGATTTGCACCAGGATTTACCTAGCACAAATTGGAGGTTAATTTTTGGTGGTAATTTGTAACTGACTTGTAATTCTGTGTTGGCATAGAGTTTGTGCCCGAATCTGGATTTGCAGCCCAGTTGTAATTACTGGCCAAGACTCTTGTTGAAAACACCTATCACTTTTTTGAGTATATGCCTGATGGGGTTTCTACAAGTACAAATTAATTCCCTCAATAGCATGTGGCCATGCTGCCATGTCAAATAGCAAAATTGGGTCCTGAAGTACTAAAAGACTGGTCACAAAAAGTGGTTGTATATTGCATGCTGACATTTTGCAACCATTCTTTCAATTTGAAGTGTAACTTATGTACTATTAGGTTGCATTACGGCCGCAGGGGTGGTCACTGAACAACCTGCTAAATGAATACTAACTAACAGGTCACCATTTGCTATCTTCTGTGATTGGCTGTAAAAAACAGGGATGGTGGCCTGCAAGAAACAGCAGACCATCAAACCTGCATTTTGCTTCCAAAATGGGAGATTTCTTTAAGCAACTCATGTTCCTTAAAGGAAATGGTACTGGTTTAAAAGAATTCAATTATGGCGATATTAAGAGGGGCAGACAGGTGTCCAGTGGAGCACTGCCTGCTCCACAACCCCCCTGAGGTCACCAGATATGTTTCCAAAGTGGAAGCTGCCCAACAGGAACAGCTACCCCTTGCAAATCATTGTCCACCTCCTTGCAGGATTCACTAACAGTTCAACAGAAGTTGCAAACCATTGATACTTAATATATCTAATTGCAATTACAATGGGATTCCCTTTTATGACCCTTCCTAATTAGGATGCGGTATAGGTTGGCAAACTCATTTTGTGAGTCGGAAATCATTTTCCCGACTCCCAAAATGGGTTTAATATACACTAATAGGTAACTTTAAAGTCATTCATTCATAAAACTTTATTTCGGCTATTACGGCCATAAAAGTACATACATATACACAACCTCTTAAAATTAATATCAAGAAAAAGTACGATGTCGTAAGAACCACTTATTATGAAATAGTACAAGCATAGATAGCAGTAATAATCGCTCATTGGGAAACAGGGAATTAAAAATAATAATCATCACTATGGGCAATATAATCACTGCAAGCCAATCATAAAAAATATAGATTAAACTAAAAATATTAAAAGAAAATTCACAGCCTATGTTTTTATATAAAACCTAAGTCGCAGTAGCGACCAATTAAAAGCAGGTCTTAATAGATCTCGTATCAGTTGTTTGATAAAATACCTACGCTTACAGGCTAGGTTTTTTGCCACAACTAGGGTCACAATGGTTGACAGACGGGAGCAGGTATTACTAATTCTCACATCGATTTTTCAATAGATACCTTCGCTTACACCACATTGCAAAGAGAAACTTAGAGATTGCAACAACAAAAACCGGGTTGGTATCAGATTTTAAAACCCTGTAGGATTCCTTATAATTTCTAATACCTAGGTTCCTACACAGTTGAGTAACCCACTTTAACCTTGCCCACTTATATGCCAAGCAGAAGAACAACACATGAATTACAGTTTCCTCCTCTACTAGGCACCCCGGGCAAAGGTGAATGGTAGCGCCTGCCCATTTGTTGGTGAGTGCATGGAGCGGCAGCGTCCCATATCTAAATTGCAAAAACAGTTTTTTTGCTGTTGGCGGTTGAATAAAATCCAACACCTGCTACAATTTATATTGCTGTTTTATATCCAGGAACCCATAGGTTAAACTAGAAGAATTAGCGGTCTGTAAAATGCATGACAATTTATACCCCTTCAGTACACAAGCCAAGGATTTTTTTGAGATAGCTGAGCAAGACTCCTCCGGTGCGGACCATAGGTCCTCCCTTCCTATCGCACGGAATGAGTCTCTGATAAAGGAGAACCACGGGATATTACCCGCCCCCAGAGTGGACATTACAGCCTTTAATTCCTCTCTATAATGTCCTAGCTCTGGCGTACTCCACAGCCGTCGCCAGTAAAGCAGTGGGCGAGAAGCAATTAGGTCTGCAATGGGAAGGATGCCCAGATCCATCCTTAGTGGCGTTAAAGGAGTACTTTTAGGCAAACACAGGATTTGTCTCATAAAATTATTTTCTGTTATAGTGAGGGCATTAACTAAGCTATGTCCCCAAAGTTCGGCCCCATACATAGTTGCCCCCCTAGCTTGGACCTTGTAGATTTCTACAGGCGGGCTTATAACCTTTTGGGCACATCTCTTATGAACCTTTAAAATCCCCCCGACTGCCTGAATTAGCTTTAAATTAGCTTTGTTAATTTGGGGTCCCCACCCCATTTTATCGTTTAATGTGAGGCCCAAATAATCAAAGATAGGAACCCTTTCTAAGGGCCCATCATCCATTCTTGGGTGCGGACAGTTTATAGAGTCAGCGTGGAAGACCATATATTTTGTTTTCTTAATATTTACTACCAAATTCCTCCTTTTACAAAACCGACTAAATTCCTCTAATACACGCTGCATCCCCATTGGTGATTTCGAGAGGAGCAGGGTATCATCCGCAAACATTAAGGCAGGAAATTTGCGGTTGGCTAGTTTTGGGGAATCAATGTCCTTAACGGCAAGAAGGTCTCCTATTAACCCGTTGAGAAAGAGTGAGAAAAGGGTTGGTGCAAGCACACAACCCTGCCTCACCCCCTTTCCTACAGGAAAAGGAGCCGTTAATTTCCCATTCTTGCCGAACCTTACCCTAGCAAATGTTCCCTCGTGGGGGCGTTTAAACTGGTGGCAAAGGTATGGTGGTACTCCCATATCCAGCAAGATTCCCCACAGCTGGTCACGATCCACCATATCAAACGCCGATTTGAGATCCACGAATGTAAGGTACAGACTACCACCCTCCAAAACTATATACTTCCAATAGATCAATTGAAGCCTAAACAACTGATCTATAGTAGATGTTTTACATCTGAAGCCTGCCTGTAAAGGGGTTAAAATATTAAGGTCTTCCATCCATTCCTGGAGTCTTCCCAGTAAGACTCTAGCAAAAATCTTTTGAGTTACATCAATAAGGCTGATTGGCCTGTAATTTGCCGGTTCTATGGGAGACCCTTTTTTATAAATAGGAATAATCTCAGCCCCGGCCCACGTAGAGGGGGTGGCAAGCCATAAAGAATGGCATTAAATAATGTCTGGAGGTATGGGGCCCAAACAGTCTGTTCATTTCTATACAGGTCCCCGGGGATTCTATCCAGCCCAGGAGCTTTGTTTGGCAGTATTTTGGCTAGGGCAGAAAATACCTCGGCCAAGGTACATGGGGGTATATCCCCAAGGGAATCAAAGGTATGACAACAAACCGATATCCCACTCTCACTAGGTCCATTACAGGGGCTTGAATATAAATCTTTAAAGTAAAGACGCCAGGCTTCCTCAGCAATATTAGGCTCGAGGGTAGACCTACCCTCTATCTTCCCGGTGTGGACTAAATTCCAGAAAGCTCTTGTGTCTTTAACATCCAAGGCATTCTTAATGGCCTGCCATCTTTCCATTTCCCATTCAGATTTCGCAGCTAAAATAATTCTTTTTAAAAACACCCTTGCTTCCCTTATTTGCATACTATCCCCCCCCCCTCAGGCTTGACAACAGGGCTCTCTTCCCATCCCTGCATGACCTATTGTACCAGGGGTTTTTATCTCTGCGATGGTTACTCTTATTGGGCTTACTGTTATAAAAAAAATCCGCCAGGCATGCAACCATGTCAAGATGGATTTTGTCTAGATCTTCATCAGGTTCTAAGTTAGCACTGCTTCCAGAGACAAGACTTGCTTTTTCTAACAGGGGAATAATGCTAGTATACATATCCGCCATTACTTCTGGAGCTTGGATTATTGAGCCCCAGCGTATTCTTCTCCCTCCTTCAACCACTATCAAATTGTCTAGTAGCGGGTTTTCCAGGTCTTGCCCTACTTCCACTACATGACTATCTAGGGTTACGACCAATGGATTGTGGTCGCTTTCATCACGGGGAGGACAGAAAACTTCACAACCTTATGCCAAATTTCAACATTTATTAAAATATAATCAATTATTGTTGCCTGCCCAGTTCTATCAAAGGTGGGATGCCCAGGATTATCGTCAGGGAACCTGCCATTACATGCCCTCAATGAATAGGTGAGGGTAAGAGAGGTTAATTGCAAGACTAGTGGGGTCCACCCCTTATCGGGTACGCATTAGACGCTGGAATTAACCATGATGAATCCTCGTCACTGGAGATGGGTGTTGACAACCCACTAAGGGGTTCAAAGTGACAATTAAAATCCCCACCAATTAAAAATACGCTTCCCCAGACAGTAAATTAAGAAGAACAGCCAAACAATCTAACGTCGGCGAAGTTTGCCCATACTTAACTGGACGAGAGTAGACATTGATAATGGCCAGCTTTGGAAGGTTTCTATGGGTGAGAAGAATACATAAAATATCAGGTGAATGAGTTTCTATTCTCTTCACCGTACAACCCAAGTGGGTGCCTACCCAAATACACAAACCCCCGACGGTCTACCCCTTGGGCCCTTCACTGCCGCTTCACAATATGCTGCAAAACCTACTCTATATAATGATCTTACTGCCCAAGTTTCTTGGAATAAGCAAATGTCGTGGGAGTCTATGAAATTGCCCCAATCGGGAAGATCCAATCTGGACATTAGGCCCGCAATATTCCACGACAGGATCCTGGGGCCATGTGATCTTGCTTCCAACTCACTCTCATAGGTCACCTCATAAAATCCCCTATTTATAACTTCTAGGGGCTCGCAGTTGTTATCAGCAGTCCCTAATGTTTCAGAGTTTAATGCCACCTCACTGGTTGTAACAATACTATTCTTAGGTGCATCTAAGGGTTTCCCCACTTCCCCACTGTCACTAACTTTAGTGGTTTTGCTTGTCACCTCATTCCCCTTCTCATTGCTTAATACGGCCTGTTGGTTTATTACCTCAGCCCCCATACCCAAAGGACTATTACACGACTGTTTGTCCGTGATAAGTGGGCAAACGTCGGTGGGGGTCAGTCAATCCACCTGGTCTAAAACACTAAATCTATTGCTGAGGGGGATACTGGATACAAAACAATTACCATTGTTCACTCCTCTATTGGAGGCATTATCTAACTGGGCTCTCCCTACCCCATTCCTACCTAGATATCCAAATTTCTCCATGGTGGTTGGGGGAGGGTAAAAGTAACTTAAGTCAAAAGACTGAATACCAGTTTTTGACCTTTGGTGAGACCACTCGCATATATGTTTGACCACCCGTCTATCTCTAAAATTAATAATAATACAATCGCCCGCTAAGTTTTTCACTCTTCGGCCCACCCAGCTTACTCTACGGGCAAACAAGATTTGACTTTGCACATTCGGCGGGAGAGGTCTGTTGTTATTCAGCCAATGAATAGATTTATTTTTTAGTTCATTATAAGATTCTACACTATCTTTGTCTAATTCAGGCACCCCGGTCAGTACGACGACATATGGTGAGGAATCAGGGGGTAAGTCAATAAATGGCAAAATATGCTTAGACTCCCTGGGATTAGATCTTTCCTTTGGTCCTCCAAGCAGTTTTTGTGCCAAACCCCCTCCCAAGGATTGCTGTACTGCTCTTTCACCACGGGGACAACCTGTACTTCGTTGGGCCACTACACCACTATAGGCGGTAGATCTGACTGCATCACTCCCACTAGGTGAGGCATCCACTGTGTTAGGTGTAATTAAGGTAGACAATGGGTATTTAGAGACTACAGAATCCCGAGTTATATTCGTCATCACTTCGTTAGCCTGAGCACTCCTCCCCAGACTACTCTTGATACAATCAAAATTAGTTACTGTCGACTGTTCAAGTTTTGACAATTTGTCCTCAATTGATAACAGTTTATCAAGGAAAGGCTGCATGGATGAGGCTATGAGGGCTCCTACTTTTAACCAAAATCCATCTTCAAATGAGGGCAAGGAAAAGTCAACAGAACCCATAGATGAAGTGTTTAGTCCGAGAGAAGTTGCCTGGAGCGCTTCAGAACATATAGGGACTGTGGTCGCCTGGTCACTGTTCTTATTATTATTTTTAGGCGCCTTTGAACCTTTTCCCCTCTGTACGCCCCCTCCTCGCTTCCTCTTAAAGGCCGCTCCCGATGCGAGGTCCGTTGGCTGGGGCAGAATTTTAGGTGCGAGCCTTGTGGTTGCACGGGTAGCTGTGCCACTATCAGGGCGAGACGGGGATGTGTCCATGAATGAAACAAAAGAGCCAAGCTCCTGGACCGTAGATGTATTCACAGGTTCCCGAGGCATTAGGCTACTACTTAACCCCAAATCCCCAAGGTCGATTTCTATGGGTGTAGGCTGTTCCGGAGAATGTGCCAACATCAATCCCCCCAAAGATGACCTTTTGGTAAATACCGGATCCAATGAGAGACGGCGCTCGGTTAATGCAATCTCATGCGCCAACACTGACGTTGCTCTTGTTATAAACTGGTCAAGAGTCCTGGAAACAGTAACAGTCCCACCCATTACAGCTTTCTTCCCCTTTCCTTCGCGTACGGACATCGCAAACTAAGTGTAGCGCTGTAGTTTCCACCAAGTGTCACTCCTCTCATCAACAGTTAACAGTTAACAAAAGCAATAAACCATATGGCTGACCTTGCGTTGTTGGAGATGTCAGAGGGGGGGGCACATCCCATTCTCCGCCGGTCTCCAAAGGGCTCAAACGGGCTCAAACGGGCGGCCTGGGCTTCGCCGCGGGAGCGTTTTTAATCGTCTTTAAGCGCCTCCTGGCGCTTTCACAGTGACGCGATGACAGTGGGGGTGCTGGAAGTTATGGCTTTCGATCCCCCGTAGTGCTCGTGAATGGCGGGAACTTAGCGGGAGCTTGGAAGGAAGCGGCGTTGCAGTCCCCTTAAACTGTATCCAGACTCGCCAGTGAATATCAATAAAGTTGTTTGCCGAGTAGCAATCCCCTAGACCAAAAAAACGATTTTTCCACTTTGTGCGCTCTTACCGGGAGCTCTCCGGGAGTTTTACTGCTCTTCTAGGGCCATCGCAGACTCCCTTTTTCCTTTTCCCGTAGTGCTCCTTTCAACGGTACTACAGTACTGCCGTCGCCGCCGCCAATAGTCCCGGCAGCAGTGCTCACAACGCTGGAACACTAAACACACTGAGCACACTGAGCGCACTGAAACGCTCTCGCCGTGGCTTCTCAGCCTCCTCGCCTCCTCGCTCCTGCTGACCTGCCAGCCGCCGATCCGACAATCGATTAAACCGCCAGAACAACGTGAGTTAAGTCAGCATATATAACTTGATCTTTTGCCTTTAACGCCGCTTCTCCTCGGCTTGATCTCAATGCTCCCTTGGCCGTACAACCGTTGGATGTGGGGTCATCAGGAATTGGGAGTGAGAGACCCCGGCGCAGAGAAGGGAATGGGTGGAATATCAGAAGAGGAAATGAGACTGGAGGAAGGGCAGTTCTGCATACACTTCTGAGGTCCTCTGTTTCTGTGCCCTCTGCCTCAACACACCCACAAGTCCTTGTCTAGGGCTTTATTCAACCCATTCAATTTAATTTTTAAGCAGCCAGCCTATGAAATCCTCCAGCATACGGCTCCAGGCAGGCAAAAAAATAGCCAGCGATGTTCGCCGCAAGAGCCTCAGCATGCACGTCCTCAGGGAGTCAGCCCAGCACGCTCGCAAAGCCTCCAACAGAGCCGGCACTAACAGTTCAACAGAAGTTGCAAACCATTGATACTTAATATATCTAATTGCAATTACAATGGGATTCCCTTTTATGACCCTTCCTAATTAGGATGCGGTATAGGTTGGCAAACTCATTTTGTGAGTCGGAAATCATTTTCCCGACTCCCAAAATGGGTTTAATATACACTAATAGGTAACTTTAAAGTCACAAACCCTGTACTTTGCAAATCACATAGTTTGCTACCACAAAATGAACACATACATCAGGGCCTATTTTCCTTAGATTCCATTAATGTACTTTAATCTTGAAAGGTTCTTGCAATTCCTTTTCTTGAGGTGAAAGAAACATTTCTATCATTGTATTTGTCTCTCTCCTTGAGTTAGTTAGGGGAGGTAGAATCTTGGATTATTATTTTATACATCAGGACCTATTTTCCGTATATTCCATTAAGGTACTTTAATCTTGAAGACATCTTTTCCTGAAGTGAAGGAAACATTGCTATCATGACATTTGTATGGTCACAAGAAGATATGTATTTGTCTCTCTCCTTTAGTTAGTTTTGGGAAGCAGGATCCTGGATGAAGCTAATTCAGTGGCATGTCATATCCCACATCCTATTCATCTTCACCTGTTTACTTTTCCTCTTTCTCTATAGGTTGATTAATCTGGGCCTGTCTATACAAGGTTTGTTCATACTTCTCCCCTTAGAGGACATTACCTGCACGTGTCTTCCACTTCCTGGTCATTGTGCAATCAACATCCCCCTTTTCTGTTTTTTCTTATCGCTGTTTTTCATTTTCCCCAATGTTTCTTTTCTCATCTTTGACTTTGGTGTGTGAGGGCTTTATTTAGGTTTCTTTGACAGTACTGAAATGGTTTTGCTGTCTGATTTGTCAAACTACTTGGAACAATTTATATAAACAAGAGTTTCCTTGGTTTAGCCCATACTCCCTAGGTTACATTGATGTTTCTATGCGTATGTAGGTTCACACATGGGACTGTCTGTAAACTCCACAGGTGCCTCATCACAAACAAATGTCCAAAGTTGTATCCAGAGAATTTTGCTCTCGCATGAATAGTTCTGTTCATTTTAAAGATTCGCAAACCTTTCCCAGGTAATGTCGGTAAAGTTATGTCAATCACAGCTTTACAGAGATATTCCTGGAAACCCTTTGTGAATTCCCTTTGATGTCTTGGAATTCACATTTTCCCGATGCAGAATTATACACATTCAACAGTTATACTTTGTGCAAAGCCATAACCCTTTTGCAAAGCCTCAGTTGTTTTTCTACATGGGGAAAATATTTTTGCTTTTGGAGAAACCACTTCCACTGTACCCCCAAGGGGTTTCTGAGTGTCCATTTCCCCTTCCCTGTCTGCAATAGGTTTTAATCATACAATGAACAGAAGCAAATCTATGGAAATTCAAGTAAAGGAATGGGTCAGAGAGATGTTTGCGTTGACCCCCAAACTCCTAGGTTTGTGGGTGCTCACACACTTCCAGTGCTAACTGTGCCTAAAAAATACACTCACAATCCTTTGCGTAATTTAAATTCATCCTGAGATAATATTACAAACAATTAAAAGAGATTCTGACTGCAAAGTCACCTATGTAGAATTCCCTGCAAACTGAAGCGCAGTCATTTGGTTACACAAGCCAAATGTACAAGTGCAAATCAGCCGCGGTCCATGCAGGTAACAGCGGTGTGGCGGTGGGGCTGGGTGGAGGGATTTCAAGGGACGATGCCGAGGGAAAATAAATGATTTATTTAATTTTCCCTCTGCATCGTCCCTCGAAATCCCCCCCACCTAGCCCCACCGCTGTTACCTGCACGGACCGCTGCTGGTGCAAATGGCTTTGTGAATCAGCCGTGCATGCAGAACTAACACATTATTCACACGGACACTTCAGCCTGAGGTAACATATGTGCAGAAATTCTCATACTCTGGCAAATTTCTCAAAAAACTTTAATTGGACATTCCTAGGGAAGTGCCAGATAAGTGGAGAGGAAATTGCAATGTAGATGAGGTCAACGCCATCAAAGTTGTAACTTAATTCACAAACATTGGAAATGCCTTTCTTGTAAGTAGCTGCACCGTGAAACATATGCCTCAATGAACAAGGCAAAAGCAGTACAAAAAGGTTGGGATAGCACATGGAACTCCCACATTTTACAAGATGGGAATAGGAATGAAACACTTTACATGGAAGATAAGCTGCATGTACTAAGTAAGTTAAAAAATCTATTTGTTAAATTCATAGCTCTGCAAATAGTAATTTTACACAATGTGGAAACTTTCCACTGAGCAAAACTGAATCATGTTAAGGTGCTACCCTCAGGGAAAGATTTGTGAATCAGACTCACTATCATAAACTGATGCATTGTTAATACATACGTTACTCACCCATTTGTTGAATACTACTTTATGACCATGGTGTTTAACATTCCAAAAAACATAATTCACTTTCTGAAGCTGTAGGAAAGTGCCCTTTTTGACATGGTCACCCCGCACATTTTGCCTAGTATTTGATGTGATTTTGACTGGAAGGGCACTGGGTTCCTGCTAACGAGGTCCCGAGTGCCATATCTCTTTTTCAAATCTGTGCAATTGTTTTCCCCAATTGGCAATAGCTTTAGTACCTTTTGTAACTCCCTAGTAAATGGTAACCCTGGTTCCTAGGGCCAGAGGCACGGAAGAGTGTCCCTAAGGGCTGCAGCACAAATTGTGCCACACTAAAGGACCCTTCACCAAGCTCATGCAAACTGCCACTGCAGGCTGCATGTCTTGGTGCAGACAAAAGTGAAAACACGAGATGACACACATCCCTGTGTGCCGTGTCCAGTAACACTGCATGTGATATTTGCAAGTCACCCCTATGGCAGGCCTTACAACCCTAAGGCAGGGTGCCTTATATTAAATGTGAGGACATATCGGCATTACCAGATATGCCCCTGTACTGGTCAGTTCCATTGCTGCCAGTATAAGGGAACAGGGAAGCCATTTTAAAACATGTGCTGGACACTGGTGAAAATGAGTCCCCCAGCTACATGATGGCTTTACTGAAAAGAGGACTGTTTGGTATCAAACATCTCACATTTAAAAACCCACACTGATGCCAGTGGCGGAAGTAGTAATACATGCACATATAGGGCATCTTAGAGGTGCCCCCTGATAACCTACCAGCCCCTAGTGCTGACTGACTGGCTTTCGTCAGCCTGCCACCAGAAATGAGTGCCTGACCCCCAAGGGTGAAGGCCTCAGCTCTGTGGAAGCCATAAAACAAGCCTGCTTGAGCGAGGGATGCACCCCTGCCGCTTGATGACCTGCGGATTAGCATTCCATGGCCGGGGAGCTTCAAAGAGATCCAACGCCTTTGGGATGTGAATCTGGTGTCTCTCACAGGAGAGGAAACTGACCCACCTTGTCCAGAGCCCTTGGCACCTGGACAGGCGGGATAGTTAGCAAGACAAGACTGGCATGTCCACCCTAAGGCGAGCACCACCCCTAAACAGGGCTACCTGAAGTGGATACGACTTTTCAGAAGAGCCATCTTTGTGATGGCAAATTTAGGATCTCTGGGACAGGGTTATGCCCCAGGAAGTGGTCATATAGGGGGAGTGTTGACCCCAGGGGTAAGTAGCCCAGTGGCTGCCACCCAATACTCCCCTAACGCCACTAAATTCAGTATATAGGGGAGCCCTGGTACAAGGAAATCAGATCCTGCTGCCCAAAAGAAGAAGAAAGACCGAAGAGCCGCAAAAAAGCTAGAACTGTGGAAAAAGCAACTGACTTGGTGCCAGTCCTGCCGCTCAGTCTGCTGTTCCCGACAACTGCGCCAAAGTCAACTCATCCTGCAAGCTGCAGCGCCTTCAAAAGCCTGGGAGGACTGGCAGCACTTTTTCTGGGACTCAGGAACTCCAGTGGAGCAGCAGAGCTGCTTCCCTGCATCCTGCAAGCACCCAAAGAAACCTGAGAGGACTCCGGACTGCCAAAACCCGACACCGGATAACACTACTGCACCCGTGCCCCTAGCCTGAGCTGAAGTGGGCCAATGGTGCCAGTGAGGTCCCGTGGCACTCCAGAGACAAAACCAACCCTGGATGTGCCCACTGTGGACTTCCTGATGCCGCCTGCAGCCTCTGTTTGCAGACCCCCTCTACCACGAATGCTCCCGGTGACGAAAGTCAGATGCCTGGAGACACCTCTGCACCCGATGCCCCTAGCTCGTGATGAAGAGGACTAAAGGTGTCGCCATGTCCCCAAGCATCATGAAACCTTAGCCCGCCTTGGGGTTCAGATTGACTGGCTTCCCAGCCCAACCCTGCAGCCTCTTTTCGACCTAACCGATCCCCATAGGATAACATTGGGCCCCCAACACTGAAAAGCACCTCTGCACCTGGCTGCCCCAGTGCTGCCCAAGGTTTCCTGTTGGTGCTGCTTGGACCTTGCCCCATACTCACCTTAATTCCAGGAGATTGGTCCCTTAAGAAGCTGTGAAGTGCCTGAATGCAGTACATGTTTTTTCCCATAGGATAACATTAGGCACTCAATGCTAAAAACCACCTTTGCACCTGGCCGCCCCAGGGGACCTTTGGGTGCTGCCTTGGACCTTGCCCCATACTCACCTCAAGTCCAGAAGATTGGTCTCGTAAGTTGCAGTACTGTACTGTACCTGAATACTGTACTTGTTTTTCATCCCATAGGATAACATTGCAGCATCTGAAAAATGCACTGTCAACTTTTTCTATGCAAAAGTATTTCTCTTGAAAAACATACTTGCCTGATTGTATTGATTCTGGTGCCTAAACATATATAAAGATATGTGTTATTTTTATAAATTGGTGTGCATCTCCTTATTAAGTCGTGTACATTGCTTATTGACTATTGTGTGTATTTCCACACTACCCCATAGAAGAGCACCGTGGGATTGCTAGAGCAAGCCCCTGTCCACTAGTAATGGAATACCTGGACTCTTTGCACGGCATACCTCTTTATTGTATACCATATAAAGAGCCAGCTTCATTCAGTAGCATATTAAAAATGCAAGCTATCAAATGTTCATGTAAAGAAATAAGTTAAAAAAGATTAACATTTTTAAACTTACTCATCTAAAACACCACACACAGGTTAGGAAAAAAAGGCATGTGCCAAGAGACAATTTAAATTGTAATTTTCCCACTCATGCGCCTTAAAATGCTGCAGATTAAATGTGCATTTGGAAAATCTGTATGATGTGGACAGGCACCTATTTAATCCAAAATTGAGGACTATTTTGTAAATCTGACCCATATTGTCTAACCTCAGAACCCTGATGCAGCCTGGGAGTCATGAGCCCGAGTGCAAGCAATGAAATTAGAACTTCCAGCTGGTATTAAAATACTGTTATTAATGAGGGGGAGTGCGCCCATAAGACCCCCTAACCCCGTTGTCACTTCATCTACTACACTAATATGATTTACAGGTCTTGCAATTGGTCATTCTGCTTGTTTTTCCTTCTGACCTCCCTATCTCCACGCGACTCTCTTCTCATCTCCTTCATCCATTTAATGCTCTCCTCACTATCCGCCTCCTTATTCTCTCTCATCCCCATCTTCTGTATCTCACTCTTTGCCATCTCCTTCCTCCCTTCTCTTTTTATTTCTGATTTCTTTCTATTTCTTTTTCCATGCCCATTTTGCTCATCCTTATCTCCTTTCTCTTTCTCGCTCAAACTTATTGTCTTCTGCCATTCTGTCGCCTTTCATGCCTACTCCCCATTCTTTCACTCTTTCCTTTTCTTTCATCCCTTTCCTCACAATGTTTTATTGTTCCTTTTACTGCATATGCCCCCCCGTAAAAAGTAAACGCAGCTAGGCCCCTTGCTTGCACTGTGTTTAAAAAACATCAGATGGGGTAGCCTCTGAAATAACACCTTGCGCACGGCAGATTGGGCCTCTTCCCACCCTTGGGCCCCTTGAGTCAAACTCATACTACTTTTTTGTGTGGCATATTAAAAATGCATCTTTTCTATTAAATGTATAACAGCCTTTGTAGCTTTGATGTACAGCACATTTACTTAAAGATAATGCTTCCCGAAACCAAGCGATAAGTAGATTGCATATTCCAATACAGCGCTGTGATGCATATATGTGACATATTATGTCCAAGACAACTGGAATTGTGCAGCAAAGTAGGAGCAAAGTATGCAGCAGATTTGACTAAATTATGTGGCAAGAAAATGCAGCACATTTTGAGCATTTTTTCACATGTTCAAACTTTGTGGGAAAAGGTTTCAACTCATTAGTACTGGTTTAACATCCTAGTGCAGTAATAAGAAAATAAAAGATGATCAGTCAACCTTTTCATTTGGCCTTCCAGTGCGTGGCGACATGGGTCACTGCTATTGTAGTAATAGTTGATCTGTTTGAGCTACAATATATTTAATTAAAATCTGAAGATTATGCAGCAAATTATATGACAAATGTGACAAATCCATAATCTTGTTTTTTTTGTCAGATGGCATGGGGTACTCTTGAAATCTATTTCCAGTGTCGAATTTTCCACACTTGGCATCACTTTAGAGATTTGATCAGTGGTGCTGGAACAATATTCAGAGTGGGGATGTTGCCATCAATGTTACATCACTGAAGTCAAAGGGTTTGTGTAAATTAAAAGTGTCACACAAAGAACAAGTGTATTAAACGTATTCAGCTGGAGACTGGTAATGGTGTAGTATGTAGCTGGTGGTGCATTTTGGAGCATGCTGTAGCAAATATATTACTAAAGCGTGGTGTAGTAGCGTACTGCCAATTACAGACAGCACAATTTCTGTTAAAATGGCCTCTATATTTAAACATACAAATTTTCCTGATAAAAATATTCGAAACACAAACAGTAATGTGTGGCAATCGGGTTTCAACAAACATTTTATCTGTGCATCACCAAGTGTATTGATTTGTTTTGCTATTAAAATCTTTGGTTCCATTATACTTCAGAACAATAAAACAATGTGCTTCATTTGTGTTTTCCTAACTACTGAAACGTTTGGAAATATTTGTACAGTTCATTTACAGGTATGCAAATTTTAATTTTATTGTATGTTAGTAAACAAATGGCATCTTGAAACCTTTTCTTTCACACTAATTCAATCCAGCAAGATAGTTGCATAGATCACCTTATTTTGCAGCTAGAGAAAGGAAAGTAAACACAAAACTTTCTTTTAAAAGAATAAGCAGCAATTTGTCAGAAAACATTGTCTAATAATTCACCTCTGGCTTTGAACACTCAGCAAATGTGACAAAATAAAAATGAATGAATGAATGCGTCTTTATTCGATTATGCAACATAATCATAAAAGAGAGAAGGATAAAAACAAACAAAATCACAATACATATGTTTAAAGTCCAAGAATCATCATTATAACAGTGTTACAGTATAAATGCACTAAAACACTCCAGGATGGTGCACCCAAAGGTACAACCCACATTACAATAACATTTGTTGTAAGTTCATAATCATATTCCAATGTAATGTACCTTTCAGGAAAGAAGAAACAGCCATCATAACTGCATGGTCAGGTAGTAACTGCAGGTTTTAAAAAGCTGGTCGAAACTGATGGAAGTCCTTGGAATTTTATAGTGATACTAAGACTTATGTTGTAAAAACTCATAAAAGTTACAAAATAGTACCAAATGTTCCAGGATCTGTTGGGAACAGCCGTCACAGGGGTATACCTAAATCGTTTTAGGGTCGAACTGACCAGGCGTAAAACAAATAAGGGGGCGCATTAGAAATGGAGTTTCTGGTTGGCTAGCGTATGCTCCTAAGCCAGGCAGAACCCACCACTTGTGTCAGGGCAAGGGAGTTACACACAGAAGATAACCCCTGCTCACCCCCTTGGTAGCTTGGCAGAGCAGTCAGGCTTATCCCAGAGGCAATGTGTAAAGTGTTTGCGCAACACACTCACTCAACAGTGACACGCTAGGCACACCACAAAAGGAACTCCACACATGGTTATATAAAAATATCCTTTGTATTATTCATAAAAACACATTAGATCACAATCACATATATTACTGTGCCACTAGGCACTTGTCATGACTTCACAAGGATTTCATAAATTACTTGGCCAATCTGGCCATCGTCATAAACATCACAGTTAGGATAACCAGTAACTACTGGTAGGATTGCACTTAGCGTAAAGCATTAGGCATAAACATTATCAGCAGTGCACTATAGCAGCCACTTGTACAGTCCACATATCATAAACACCTCATGCCAACCTTAGGCATACCACCATCACTGCAGATCTCCAAAACATTAGCGCCCACCGTGCAGGAGGTGATGAGTAAAAGTACTGTCGCCAACCACCTAGGAGGCAGCGCACCTGCACTTCTACTACAGATTACAACGGCACCATCGCATTGGGGCAAGCTCTGTCTCTTGGGGGGTGAACTCACACCAGTCACCAATACCAGGTATAGGGCGCCAATACACCTGCGCTCCTACAACCCTTTCCACCGGATTTCCCAAGTACATGTAGAGCCTACCTGCTGGACCCATCCCACCAGCTCTGTACAGCGAGAAAACACCACAGGTCCCCCACCGATAGAGGGGGACAGCCGACCACAGACATGTGGCACAGCTGCCGAGCCAATCACAGTGAGGGCCCATCCTGGGCTTGCTCCGCAATGAATTGAAATTGCAACAGCAAAAAAGCTACAGTGCACAGAGGTCAAGTCTCTGTACTTGTAATATGTTTTGGAAAAGCAGGGGCCCCAAAAGTGGGTGTAGGGGCAAGAAGTGCCAGCCGCCATGAGTGCACTAAGGGGTGGCTGCTGCCAGAACACACGTCCTCAGCCGGTAAGGAGGCCTCACTGGGTCCCCCCTTAGTCGCAGCCGCAGTAAACAGGCTGACCCACACTCTGGGCGAGTCTGACTCTTCCTGGTGGTCCTGGACCCCCGCGGGGTCGAACAGCACGGCCGCTGCAATATTCGCGGCTCAACTCCCCTTGCTGCTGGGGCGTCTCCTGGTCCCCGACGTCACCACACTGCAGGTGGACTTTGGCCCTGCCCACCACAGGATGGAGCTCTTCTCTTTATGGCCCCCTCGGCCGCTTCCAACACCGCACTGCCTAGAGGGGAGCCGAACAGGGCTGCAGGGTCTGAAACGCGACCCCCGTTGCACAGGCTGCAACTTCCAAGATGGCTGAGAGGGGTGGGCATGGTTTCACTCGCTGGACTCCGCCCACTGTAAGACGCGAGCGGGGATCCTTGGCTCTTCCTGGAGTCGGACCTCGCTCGCGGATACGGCGTCTCCATCCTCACAAGTAGCGCTCCACATGCACTTTGTAATAGCAGGGTGGGGAACACAGCACTCCCTATCAGCAAAGAGCTTCCCACACGCGCTCTGCTTACACAAGGCCACAAAAAGTGCTGCATTATGCTCTAAGGTAATGAGATAGGGCACCACAGGCCCTGGGAGATCACTGGGGCCCACAAATAGCAGGAAGCAGGCTCAGGCCAGCACACAGGATCTTGGCAGACACAGAGGCAGTCTTTTCAGCAGGCCAGCACAACAAGGTAAGGAGTCCTATGGCGGTTCCCTGCCAGCACGGCAATCCTCTGGTCTCAAGTCCCACGCAGTGTCTTTATCCTTTCATGGGGTCACAGCCCCTATACTTATAGTCCTAATGTCTTTGTTCTGGGGAGCACTTCAAACACTATTGAAGTGCACAACACCCCCATTCATATTTCCTGCCCAGGTCCCAGACACACCACAGGGGGGTGGAGCCAGCATTGTGGAAGGCAGGCACAGCTCTATACAGGTGCAGGTGCTACTCCTCCCACCATTCCAAATGCAGACCGGGCCTATTCAAGTGTAAGGGAATACTCCTCCCACTAATCTAAATTCAGCCAAGGTCTATTCAGCCTATTGCTGAGTAACCCAGGAAAGGCAGGACACACCTCAGCCCCCCTAGGGCCTGGCGGGAGTGAATGCACATCCCCTCTCCCTGTCAGTCAGGACCAGACAGTCAATATACATCCAGGCAGGGCACAAAGACACATAGCACACAGAAATGTCTACTTCTAAAAGGGGCATTTCTAAAATAGTAATAATAAATCCGCTTTCACTAATAAGCAGGATTTATCACTACTATTCCAAACATACCAAACATAGTCATGCTACCCCTCTCAGATCAGAAATTACCACTGAAGCACATATCAGGGAATCCCCAATGCATCCCTATAAGAGGGCAGCCTCACAGCAGTGAGAAACCAAATAGGCTGTTTGTCACTCGCCAGGACATGCCACACAGTTAAGGCACATGTCCTACCTCTTACCTACACAGCACCCTGCCCGTAGGGCCAGCTAGGGCCTACCTTAGGGGTGACTTATACGTAGTAAAAGGGGAGTTGCAGACGTGGCAACCACTTTATATGCCACGTCACTGCGGCAGTAAACTGAGCGCGGAGGCCCTGCAGTGGCAGATGCCTGAGACAGGTTTGAAAGGCTACTTCGGTGGGTGGTGCAAGCAGTGCTGCAAGCCCACCAGTATCATTTAATTTACAGGCCCTGGGTATATGGGATACCACTGTACAAGGGACTTACAGGTAAATTAAATATGCCAAACAGGTGTAGACCAATATTACCAAGTTTACAAGAGAGAGCACATGCAGTTTAGCACTGATCAGCGGTGATAAATTGCCCAGAGTCATAAAACCACCAACAACAGGTCAGAAAAAATACAGGAGGAAGGCAAAAGGTTCTGGGATGACTCTGCAAAAAGGGCCAAGTCCAACAGGGCGTAAAGAGCCCTTCCGGAATTTCATCAATAAGGATCTTTCCTTTGGTTGCCTAACAGCAAGAAGGTAAGGCTCGGGCCTGCAACAGTTTGCAAAATTAAAAAGGATCTAGTAGTTGGTTTCACAAGCACCTCAGATTCCCTGTCTTTCTTTAGCTGCTTGAACAACCACTCCCCGACTGCTCTCCTGTCCTCCTTATTAAGAAGATATGCTTTATGAATAAGTTGGGGCAGCCTAAGGACCGAGCAACAGACTCAATGTAATTCAACCATGGTATTTTGTGACCGTACAGACACCCAAGGCTATCCTCGATCACATCCTTGTTGAAACTAAGCCTGGGCGGTAAATTCTGCTCCGCTCGCGGAATTTGCGAAATTTTGGCAATTCCACGTTCCGCGGAGAACGCGGAATTGCTGAAAGTTCCGCGATCCGCAGCGTAGCGGAATTTTTTCCTTGTTCGCGCTTTCAAAATGCGTGTTCGCGCGCGCGGGAGCGACTTAACGGGATCCCTGCGTTTTCCGACGAGTTTTCCTATCCGTTCGCGTGCGCCACGAGATTTTGGGAGCCAGCCGCGCGATCCAGCGAGAGTGTGCGATCGCGAACACGTCATTCGGATGCGCCATCAGACATCCGCGTTCCTGAACAGGAAGCACGCATCGCGAGCGGGCGGGACAAGTGAAACAAGATGGCCGTGCCAATTGGCGACCGCATGGGCAAGTTCGCAAGATATTTCCCCCCGAGCATGCAAACAGCGTCCCCGAACAGGAAAAACGCATCGCGAACGGGCGGAACAAGCAATTCCTCATGCTCGCGGAATTCTGCATAGCTCGCGGAGATTTTTTACCGTTTCGCGGAACTTTGCGCAACGCGACTACGCAAATTCCGCCCACCCTTAGTTGAAACCCATATGTTATGTTATGTCATGTAGGGTATTTGTAGAGCGCACAGCTACTCCTGGGAGTGTCCCGGCGCTAACTGTGCCCTATTTGACAGAACAGCTAGAGCGCAACCGCGAGTGCCGCATCTATTGTTGAAAGAGCCACGTTTTTAGCTTTCTCCTAAAGCTCAAAATATCCTACACCTCTCTCAGGGGAGGTGGTAAGCTGTTCCATACCTTGGCAACGGCCACCTGGAACGAGCGTCCGCCTAAACGTGAACGTGTGAACTTTGGCACGCTCATCAGCCTTTGAGTTGAGGACTGCAGGGTCCTCGTTGGGACATAGGGCTGGATTCTACTCCTGATGTAGGGAGCCCCAATATTGTGAAAGGCTTTGAAGGCCAGCACCAAGGCCTTAAATTTAACCCTCTTGCGCACCGGAAGCCAGTGCAGGGACATCAACAGAGGCGTCATGTGAGTCCTAAGATCGACCATCAGGATGGCCCTAGCTGCCGCATTTTGGACTACCTGTAGACGGCCCAGTAGGTAATCTGGGAGTCCTAAGTACAAAACATTGACGTAGTCCAGCCTGGACGTTATCAGTGCCTGGACCACTGTTTTTCTATGTGGAACTGGAAGTAGGGGGAGGAAGTTCCTCATCATCTTCAGCAGTCCGAAACAGGTACTGGCCTCGGCTTGGACTTGGGACTTCATGGACAAGTCCGCATCCAGTTTTACCCCAAGATTTTTTACGGTGGTAACTGGGCTGGCTGGGGGGGACATATCCTGGGGCCACCAGTTGCGCCATTCCTCACCAGGACTGTGGCCGAAGAAGATGATTTCGGATTTATCGGAATTGCACCGCAGTTGGTTTTGCCTGAACCAGGAGAACACCTTGGAGAGGCAGTTGTTAATTTCATCTCCACTCCATGCAGCGTTTTTCTCACAGGTAAACAACAGCTGCGTATCATCGGTGTAGGATATAATGTTAGCGCCGTGTTGTTCTGCCACACCACACTGAGATCACCAGGAACAGTAGGGCCAGTTCCGCACAGTCCTCCACATAGTTAACACCCAGCTCTTCATGAATGTTCTTTTTAGATTTTCAATATTGATTGATAATAAACCCTTTGTACCTGTATTGCAGATTTACAAAATGAAATGTCATCCTATACGTTTGCATGTTGCTGCCATTTGGGGATATCAGTACTGCTAGGCCATTCAGCAAGAAGAGAACCGTTTTTGCAGGACACTGCTGGGTCTGGCCCCAGGCAGCTCAAAGTTTTTTGTTTTTTGTTCATGACAAAATAAAAACGAAATGCAAAGCCATAGTTATTGCTCATGTATTTTCTGTATGCCAGCATGGTTATTTTGGGTGTGATGCAGCACCCCCACAACCCCTACTTCCAGTGCCAATGCATTTGATAGCGACTCAGCCTAGCGCAAGTAGTGCTATTGATTACTGAGCTGTCTCTGATAACTCACATTTTAATGTACACACACAGCACCCCATTGTCCCCCTGTCTAGATTACAGTGGTGGGCGGTAAGTTTTGGAGGGAGGGGGAGACGAGACACGCACACGCACACATACACATAACACTCACCGCCATGCATTCAAACATGCGCACACACTCTCACAAACACATTCATTCACAACACTTTCTACCAAACTTTCATACATACATGCACACAAGCACCAAACTTTAATTTAAAAGAAAAAAAACTCTTACATGCAGACAGCTCTGCTTCGGAGGCTCCAGGAGACTTGGGACTGCTGCCTTCTCTCATTGGCTGACCTAAGGTCCCAACGTCAGTGATACTGCTGACCCCACTCTATGATGAAGTGTCACTGATTGACACTCGACCCTGGGCACTTCAGGGCTTAAAGCTGAAGCGCCCAGTTGTGAGGCAATCAGTGACACTACCCCTCGTCACTGAGGGGAGGGCCTCAGGGACCTTTGCTGAACTTAGGAGGTAATGCCCAAAGGAGCTGTGACTTCCTCGGCCCAGCAAAGTTCAGCTCAGGCAGCCAGAAGCCTGTGCATTTAGCGCATGTCTGGCTCTTGGCTGCCTGAACTGAAATGAACAGTGTCTGTCAGGCTGACCTTTGTTCAGCCTGACAGACACTGTTCGTGAGGGGCAAAAGGTGGAGGGGCGTGGACCCTCAACCCCAATGGACCGGCAGTGACTGCTAGAGTGGTCCAGATAAGGCCCCACATGTTTTAGTTGGCCTTAACCCACCCTCCCCAACCCCACTAAAGTGCATTCAGTTAGATCCCTGTTCCTTCCCCTGCGTCTCCCATAATCAAAACCATGAAACATTACACATGGGATGTGAAGAGTAAATTACAACCATCAGCTAATTACAATTGCATTTTGCACGCTTATCCCTCACATCTTCTTGTCCTTAATCTACTAGGGGTTGAGCCCCTAGATAGGACAAAGGCACCTCTCTAGTCACTCACACAAAACACCAAAATGCTTCCCATTTTGGATTACAACAAATATAACACTCTCCTAATCATGCACTGTCCTATGCTGCTTATTAAAAATGTGCTTTAGCACCCTACCACAGGGCATGAAGCACTTTGGAAAGGCTACAGTACAACACTATGCTAATACAATGGCATCCACGTAAAAGAGATATTGCAGCTCAAAACGAAGCAGAGCAAACGGGACGGGTTTAACATAAACATTCAAAGAAAACGGGTTAACATGGAGCCTTGCATCACACCACAAACACAAGTTCAAGTATGTCATTGGCCAGAAAAAAAAATCAAAAGTAACCAATGGATTAAACTACATAACCTGATTCTTAACTGAAAGCCCAGTCCAGTGCCTGCGGTTGGTAAGTCCTGAATCCACCCCTCAGCTCTCGAGTGGCCTGTTTTGACAAAAAATTACTTACGAATAGTGGTAATATACGTAGTCAGATAGTTCGACAGTTCCTAGAACAATGCTGCATTGGCTCAAGGCTGGCTGATGAAATAATAGCTGCATAAATTCCCAAGCTTCCTCTCGTGTTCTATCCATCTTGTTGAGGAAAAGACTTAAACGCCTCTGGAACTAGCCAGAAGGAGCCATCCCATCCGTGGAACAGTCCGTGTGTAATAGGCTCCAGTCCCAAAGCGGTTTCCTGGACTGTTTCTTGATGCACTGATTCATGATGAGGCGCCCTAGGGTTTGTTTGATGCAATGATAGTCTCTGCAGTGGCATAGCCATGGGCACACTGTGCGTCCTGCTTTGACTTCCGGCGACGTTGATTCTCCACGGGAACGTGGTATTTCTAAGCAGTTATCAAGACTCCAAGCATTGATACATTCCTTTGACTAGCTGGAAATAAAATTCAGCAGTGCTGCCCTATTAAGGTTTAGGAAGCATACGGGCTTATTATACAGTTTGCAGTGACTCACAACTCTCTAGCTCATGATTGTCTTACACTTGGACGAGCACGAGTATAACAACTATTAAAGCTATGTGTCCTGAGTTTTAGAGCATATCCTTTTTATCATAAATCCAAGAACGTGTATGAGGCGTTTAGAAATAAAGAAAAAACAAAGAATGTGTGTCAACTGCCAGGAAGCTGACAACACTGAATAAAATATATGAATGAAATTAATGAATAATATTAATGAAAGAAACACTGTTCGCACTTCAGTAATTATGTTCTATCCTCAAACGAGGCACGTGTTTGTACTGCAATTAAATTCTATTTGTGTTTCAGTTGCTGTCTCAGATGAGACGTCATAGAGCATACCATATGCTGCCATTTGAGTATGTAAGCACTGGAGTGTTGCTTCTAAGCATGTGTCCTCTCTAGGAGTTGTTTTGCAGAAGATAAATATCCCCTTTCATGCATCTCTTAAAAAAGACTGTACAATTATCAAAGTTAGAACTTTACGAGCTAAATCAAGCATTAGATAGATTCACATATTAACAGTCTCTATGCATGGTCAAGGAATGTAGTAAAGAAGTTTAATGCCCTCTTAGACTTAGGTGGCAAAGGTAAATCAACAGATTTGTTGAGGCATTAGTAAATCATCCACTGAAGGAGTCTCTTCCAGATTTGAATGTGCCACCAAAATTAACTCTCCCATACAGTACAGTTTTGCAAATGTAATTCTACCAGCAGGTCGTCCACTCGGGGCAGATGCTTTTTCAAAGCCTATTGACTCTTTTTCATTGCAAATTATTTTTCTCAGAACACCATCGATTTGTCTTTAAGCAGTAATTTCTTTAGAGCAAAGTTTTTACTTAAGTGGCACTGGAGGGAGAACCCATTCAGAGTAATGTCTTTTTTCTTCTGTCTCTCACCGCCAGGGAAAACATAAATTACAGATTGCTGGGTCGACAGCAATATTTCTAGAATTCTAGGCAAAAAAGTAAATACACACACTTATTATCAATAAACCACACTGAAAAGCAAACTTAAATGTCAGGTGTTTCAAATCAACATGCCGTCTCTGCTAGTAACCAAGATAAATATAATGCCATGTTGGCCCAAAAAGAAACTTTGTTCACATCATGATTCAATATCTAATGAACTGCCAACTACCTTGTGTATATGATATTGTTCACAAAGAATAACCATAAAAGAACGGATGTGGAGTATTCCTTCTTTTTACAAATATTCAACTGACATCAGACGTTTTTCTGTGTTAGTTGCAGAAGATATTAAAATTGTTTCCACAATCCCTAAATGCGGCTACATTGGCAATAGCACAGCTTGAAGAAAACAGCACTATGGGGAGAGGAGTTCTGCAGCTTTATGCTCCATGAAAAACAACTTCTTCTACTTCTACAATTGAGTACAGTGTTGTGCCTTTAATCAGAGCCAAGAATAAGGAGTGTTTTGTCATTCAGGAAAGGAAAACTTGTAAAGGTTATGCAGATCATGCCACAACACTGTCTCCTGGGTAATCACCACTAAATTGAAGATTCAGTAACAGGCACAGTCACTATTTAATCCCGCCAGCATGGCCACGTCTTTTTTGCAGTGAAATACTGGTTACCTTCACCAGCTCGAGCATATTCTCTACCTTAGGAATCACCAGCACAAATACAATCACCTCAATACCCAACAAATTACAAAGCAATGTAGCTGAACTAAATATCCCTACCTTACACCTACTATGACATGGGCAGACAAATCATTCCCAAAAAACAGGCAACGAACACTAACTACATAGCAGGACAGAACTAGCAGAGTCCTTGGAGCAGATTGACCAGCATCTTGCTGGAGGATTAACCTTTATTTACAGAGCGACATATTTCTGAACTATCATGGTTACAATAGACAGTGTATTTTTGCAAAGGACACTGGGAATTGTTGGGCACTTATTTACAAGCCTTTAGAGTGATCTTGTGTACATACTGGCTCATGAATTCCTTAATTTTGATACAGGTATGAAGTCCCAAAACAGAATCAAGAAATAATAGGGATAACTGAGCTTGTTATTAAAACGCTGCCCAACGTTAGAAAGTGGGGCCATCAGGTACATGAAGTAGCAGTATGTCGATCCTCTCTGTTTAGGTAGTCTAAATTATCTTAAAAAACAAGGACTGGATAATACAATGTTCTGCTTGTGTTCGCCCAACTGGGGGCAGATAAATGCACTTACTTAGACAATGAGTGGCGTGCCCGTTTACCTACATTGTTCTTTGATGAAGCGTTGCCTATGATGAAGCATGTCACATTACGTGGGTGAGGCTTACTCATCCAGAAAAAACTGAATCTGGTCTTTCCACCGAGGAACATTTAATACGAAATACAGTGTTCTACCGCACTCTCTCTTGATACACCATACTCTTTGTGATTGGATGTGTTAACATTTTAGAGGAAGTACAGTGTCTTTCTCCTCTTCATCTCTCCTTGTGTTTGTATAGTCACAAAACAGAATGATAAGCCAGAGATACAGCTTTTCTGAACCCATCGTTTTACTATTTGCCATTGCTGTTGATTAGCTATAACAATTGTTCATTAATTAAATCTCTAAGAAATAACACTCTTTTAAATTCTTATTTCTTAATTGAAGACCTGTCACAATGAATGTAATCTATATCCCCCCAGGTACAGATGGAGTGTCCTAAAACAATTCTTCTCATGGAAAATATATTTCAATATTCACAAGTAAAAAGAGACTCAGTCTGGACACTCTTTTCACCAAGAAATAGTTCAAGTTTTGGACCCTTTGTTTATGGATTGGGTCCATTCATCTAAAGAATATTCCCATTTCAGGATTCAGGTTCTAATGACAAAGGACTATGATATTATCACAAAATATAAATATAAACTCTGACTCCTTTACCTTCAATATCTCCAATATTATAATGCACCATGAGACGGCAATACTCTCAACTAGCTCCTTAAATATTGCCAAAAAGAGTGGTCTTGATCTCTTTGCCAAGATAGCACCCAAGTCATTCATTGCAAATGATCAAAGTAATCAGATTACAGTTTTGACACTGATATTGATATCAAATGCAAAATACCAAGATGTGAAGAATGCAGGCGCAGGAAATGTTCACCTGTTTATTTGAAAACTCTTTGAGGAAACAGATAATATGAAAAAAAAACTCAATGTAAAGCAAAATAGCCCTATGGAAAAACTGTACTGCATGAGAGCATTAATTGGCCAATGGAGCTTTTTAATAATTGTAAGAAATTGGATTATTATTTGGGGTCGGTGACTTGTCAGGGTGAATCTTCAAAGTCACAAAATTAACATGATCCCAACACCCTGGTAGCTATGGGACAGACCAGATACATTAACTTAGGGCAATGTGTAAATTGTTTATGTAGTACCAAAATCAAATCAAATCAGGAGTATTTATTTAGCGCACATATCACCCGGAAGTCTCATGGCGCTTGCCGAGTACTCAGGAGTTGGTTTGGACGAGGAGAGTCAGTTAGTTGTCAAACAGCCATGTTTTTAGCTCCCTGCGAAAACGATTGTGGTCAGAGATAATACGTAAGTGTAGAGGCAGTTTATTCCAAAGAGCGGGAGCAAGAAAGGAAAAAGATCTTCCTCCCTTTCCTATGGCACAAAGTTTGAGGGGTGTTAGAAGAGATTTGTTGCTGGATCTCAGAGCCCTGCAAGGCCGGTACCAACTGAGTTTCTTTTTCCAGTAGTCAGGACCACTGCCATACATGCTGTTATGCGTAAGGCAGAGAATCTTGAAACGAATCCGCTTTCTAACAGGAAGCCAGTGAAGAAGTCTCAAGTTGGGTGCCGAAGGGGATCCCAACAGGAGATTCAGCACTAGCCTGGCAGCAGTATTCTGCAGAACCTGGAGCCTAGTGAGAAGATCTTCATTTATTGAAGACAACAAAGTGTTTCCATAGTCCATGCGGTTGATAATCAGTCCCTGGACTAATGGCTTCCTGGCTGCCATCGGGAGCCATTTAAAAACTTTGCGCAAATTTCGCATGATGCTAAAACAGGAGCCAATTAGGTGGTTGACCTGGTCTTTCATTGACAATTGAATGTCCATTTGAATACCTAAGTTCTGAACTGACTTGCTTGGCACTGGGCAAGGACCGAGGGTTTGAGGCCACCAGTCGCTGGACCAGTGTTCATGCGCCTTGCCAAAAAGAACAATTTCAGTTTTTCCTCTATTTAGTTGTAAATGATTTGAGTTCATCCACCTATCGATATGGATCATGCAGTCTTTAAAACGTGACTTAGTGTCTGTTGGATCTGGGCCAAGGGTGATCAGAACCTGAGTGTCATCAGCATATGACACTACATCGAAACCATAGGATCTGATCACCTTGGCCAGTGGGGTCACGTATAGATTAAAGAGCGTCGGGCTCAAAATGGAGCCCTGTGGCACTCCCATCCTGACTGGCCTTTTGCAGGAAACGATGTCGCCAATCTGAACAGCGGTGACTCGATCCGTTAGGTAGCTCCTGAGCCATTTTTGGGCCTTCCCTCGGACACCAATCTCCCTGAGCCTTAGTTCTAAAATGCTGTGGGAGATGGTGTCGAAAGCAGCAGATAGATCTAGCAGGACGAGAATAGATGATTGTCCTCTGTCCAATGCTATCCTGATGTTATCTGTGACCTCTACCAATGCTGTTTCGGTGCTGTGGGCAGCCCTGAAACCAGACTGTGATGGATCCAGTAAGCCATGGCTCTCCAGATGAGTGATGAGCTGTCGATTGACCAGTGATTCAAGCATCTTCCCAAAGTAAGGGAGTAGCGAGATTGGGCGATAGTTAGTTAGAAGTTTGGGGTCTGCAGTGGATTTTTTTAGGATGGGTCTGACTCTAGCGACCTTCCATATCTTTGGGACAACAGATTGTGACAATGAGCTATTAAATAGGTCAATGAGATGATCAAGAAACACTGGTGCAATGGTTGAAAGGAAACGCGGTGGCACAGGATCCACAGGTTATCCGGATTAGATTTTTAGCATAACTCTGGCCACATCGTCCGAGCTGCACAAAGAGATTTCTTCTAGAATGGGAGGGGAGCCCGTGGAAACAATGGAATGATTTCCCAGGATGTTTATGTCTTCTTGGGATGGAAAGGAGCTATGTATTACACTGATTTTATCATCAAAACATTTGGAAAGGGAATCCGCCCAGTTCTGTGAGATGGGGCCGAATGACTGGGCTGGAGGCGATGTGAATTCTTTTAAGATTTTATAAAGCTCCTTATTGGAGTTTGCTGCCTTCTCGATATGATTTAGGAGAAACAATTTTTTAGCTTGTCTGATGTTCTCCAGATAGCTACGATGGATACTTCTATATTTTTCGCGGTCAGTCGGGCTTTTGTTTTTTCTCCATTTCCGTTCAGCCATCCTACAGGAAAGCTTTGCTATCTTCAGTTGCTCTGTGAACCAGGGTGCAGTTCTGGGTTTAAATTTAACTTTAGTAAGGGGGGCAACTTTATTTAGTGCGAATGTTATGGCTCCCTCAAGGGAGGTTGCTGCCAGGTCAATGTTATCTGCTTGACATTTAGGCGGAGGGTTGAAATGAGTTGAGAAAGAGATGGGAGTAACTTTCCGCCATGACCTTCGCCATTTTAATTCGTTCCTGAACTCAGTTTTAGTGATATGGGCTGGAATGGTAAATTTCAGTAGATCATGGTCTGACCATAGTAGCGGAGATGGATAAATCAGGAAAATAGAGTAAAACGTAATAAACAAAAAGACACCATAATGACAAATATCCACTAAGGGGAACCGGAGATATGTTTTTTTAAACATTTTTTAGTAGGAATAGCACCAAGCCAAAGTGTCACTGTACAAAAAGGAGCAGGAACTATCCTTCAGGGAGCCTCTGAAGTCACAGACAGCAGAACTAGTCCTTGTCTGTTGTTCCTCAGGTCCACTAGTGTTATGTGGGTGTCTGGAGATGCTGAATTTGTGCCTGACTGGAGCTAGTGGGTGGGAGTAACTCCTGGGGACACCTTAACAAATGGGGTAAAGGTTTGTGGGGCCAACCATACAAACATGAGGCATTTTCAAGATGGCAAATGTCTTCTGTCACACTAGTTTGGGGTAGCCATTGTACCCACAATAAACCCAGAGACAGAATTCTGGTAGAACAAAAGCAGTGTTTTTCAGCAACCAAACGTAGATACACAAGAATTGTCTTGTCATCCTGTTCCAGTCCTTTCAAGTGTTCCCCCAGTGTTATATGTAAACCCAAAGAGATCGGTCAAGCAGGATTTGACACTGTAATGTTAAAAATGATGCTCACAGCCCACACCTTCTGCTGAACTCAAATGAGTCATCCCTACCCATTCAGGTTGGCCTGCCAATCACAGTTACATATTGTATACGTCTGTAACTTCACATCTTCTTCACATCACATCTAGTCAAAAGCTATCACATCTATTCAAAAGATAATTACTGACTGGGATTAGTAGGAGAGAAAATACTATTGCCCTGCAGGAACTTTAGGCAGGTAAAAGGCAACTTTCTAAATGTTAATTTTTCTGAATATTTATTAAAATTCGAACTTTACCACTGAATTGGATTTTAATATAATAATAATAGTTATTCAATTATTTTTCTAGCTAGTACCACTCCCAAGATACAGTATTAGGATTTTAATCTGGGATCTGGTTTTCTATATAAGACAGCTAGGCCTGCCAGTGTTTGAGCAAAATATGGAGCTGTAAATATAAGAAGACAGAAATATCAAAAATAAAATATTGTAATAAAAAATATTGTGATGCAAGAATATCATTGTCAAGAACATAGTTTTTTTAGATAAGTAATAATTTTGGGAATATTGTGGTTTTAAATGTCATTTTCAGTAATATAGTTGTAAAAACATTTTTTAAATAATTTTAATGTTTTTTAGTTCATATATTCAATTTATGTTTTACTATTGTTTGTATAATTGTTATACATTCTGTTAAATATAGTTTGTAATTTTTAGTGATTTATAATTTTTCATCTAATTGGTAATATTAATTTACAGTTTTGTAGAAGGTTGTTGGGTTTGTAGGGGGATAGAGTTAGAAGACAATTAAGTAATGAATAATTTGTTATTAATTTTAATTAATTATGTGATTGATATTTATTATGTAAATTATGTAATACTGATTTATTTTTGTTATATTTTAGATGCAGGTTGCTAGGTTTGTTGGGGTATAGGTTTGGAAGTTAATGGAGTAATAATTAAATATCAGCTAATTATTAATTTATAATTATTTAATTGATTAAAATTATTATTAGACCTGGCATCCTTGGCGTGGATTCCCCTGACTTTTTTACGTCTGACCTCCTGTTTTGCTGACTTCATTTTTGCTGGCTTTAGGATTCTAGGCACTTTACCATTGCTAACCAGTGGTAAAGTGCATATGCTCTGTACTCTAAACATGGTAACATTGGCTTATCCAAAATTGACATATTTAATTTACTTAGAAGTCGCTAGTAAAGTGCACTATATGTGCCCAGGGCCTGTAAATTAAATGCTACTTTTGACCTGGCAAGTTACCCTACTTGCCAGGCCCAAACTTTCCTTTTTATTACATGTGAGTTGCCCCTAAGGTAGGCCCCAGGTAGCACCATTGGCAGGGAGCAGTGTATCTAAAAAGTTGGACATGCACTTGTAGGTTCTACATGTCCTGGTAGTGAAATATTCTTAAATTTGTTTTTCACAATTGCAAGGCCTATCTCGCCCATGAATAACATTGGGATTGCCTTAAACACCTTTTAACTGAAATTTCCAATTGGGAACAGATAGAAATTAGGAGTTTGGGTCTCTGGACTCACAATTTAAAATCACAACTTAAGGTGAAGTTGTACTTTAAACTGTAAGTCTGAAAATGGCAGCAATAGAAATTTGCATTTTTGTCTTAGAATACAGGTCTAGGTTGAATGACAGCTGAGCATTTTGCATTCCCTCTAAACAGTCATGCAAAGGGAGAAGTGGTGTGACATTTGCATTCTGATGACCCATCATCAGGCTAACCTTTGTGATGTCTCCCCCACATCAAAGGCACATTTGGGTATAAGTACTACACTGCCAAAGGGAACTCTATTGGAACTAAGGACAGTCTCCCTGGAAGAGCGGCTGAGCTGTAGGAGGGACTGCCCCTTTGCTACTTGCTCTGCTCTGTTAGCCTGATGCCTGCTGATTGCTGTGCTACGGGAGGGACTGTCACTTACCAACTTTCTTTGCTGTGTTGGCCTGCTGCCTGCTGCTTCTTGCCTGGTAGTAAGAGGGACTGGACCTGCTCTCTACATCTTTGAACCCAAGATTCTTCAAGGGCTTGCTGGCTTGCCTCTTGCTTTCCGAAGTCTCAGCGATACAAAAGACTTCTTGCAACTCTGCTGGTGCTGCTGGATTCTGAGCCCTGGGCCTCAGAAGTGGGTTCTGCAGTTGTTTTTATGCAAAAAATGGCGCATTGGCCCAATTGCATGAGAAAAATCACTGCTTCGCTCTTCGACGCTGACGCAGGGCCAAATGGACGATGACACGGGTCCCGACTGTGAGGATTGACGATGACACAGCGGTGATCTGAAGACATCCCTGCGTGGCTCGATGACGACGCAGCGATGAACCTTCGACACCGACAGCAAGGCTCGATGACGACACAGCACTAATCCAATTACATTCCTGCGCAGCTCAATGACGACTAACCCTGGGCGTAGTTTGCATAGTAGCGCCACGCGTAGCTACGCGAAGTGCACTTCGCACTACGCGAGCTACGCGTAGCACTACGCGAACTGCGTAGTGCGGTAGGAAATGCTGTTCGCGATGATTGCACAGTGCCGGATGCTTGTCCGCACTGTGCAATCATTGCAAACGGCATCTTGCACAGTGCAAGCGGTCGTTTTCTGCTGCTCGAGTAGATTTGTACTCGAGCGGCAGCTTTCTCAACGCGGACTGGTAGTTTCTCATCGCGAGCGGTCGCGAGCATACGCGACCACTCGCAATGAGAAACCTGACCTCCCCGCGTTGAAAATCTCGCCGGGAGGTTTATTTTCCACGCTCGCGATCGGCAACTTGATGTTGCTGATCGCGAACAAGGAAAAAGTCTCTCCGGGATGTCATTTTGCTCGCTAGCGGTCGCAAACTTGACGTTGAGGACCGCGAGCAAGCAAAAAATGACCGCTACGCTACGCGTGTTTGCACTGTGCTACGTGCAATTCACGTAGTGTGAAGTAGCGCAAACTTCGCTAACTACGCGAGCGTAGCGTAGTACTTCGCCCAGGGTTAATGACGACACAGCGCCAATCATTCAACACCATCTGTGAGGTCCGAGGACGATGCATTGGCCCTATTCCATAAATCCAAACCAGCGCATCGAGCCTTCAACATCAACGCTTTCTTCCATTCAAGGTACTTTTTTAGTGACCCTGTATGGTTTCTGTAGCTAGCACTTTTAATTACATGTTCTAAGATGGCCGCCATGAAGTGGTATTTAATGAAGCGTAAGTCCATCTTTTATTTTTGACTTTCTATTGTGATCACGTGATATATGAAGTATTTTAAATATGCACGTCAATGGAAGAGTAACTGACATCGAAGAAGCCGTGTGGCGAAACGCGTCTGTCAGGGGGGGTTTTTGCACAATAAAGTATCATACGAAAAAAACTCCGTGAGTGCTCTTCGTTGGGATTACGGAAGGGTGAGCCCGGTTTGCAGTATATATATATATATATATATATATACGTTGCATGATTTTCTTGGGGAATATTGGGCGCGACGTCGCCTACAAGCCCCGACTCGCTAGGCTGTGGCTCCTTTTCGTCACACTGCATTTGGAATACGGAGTCAAGGGAGCCCGCCGGCTGCTCTTGATATCAGGAAGGATTTTGCCAAGTTGGTGCCACTGGGAAACACAGTAGGCTCTGCCACGTTTCAGAGGAGGCCTGCGGGCTTAAAATTTCTTAAATACTTGAGAGAAAGACAGAGTTTGCTAGTGTCTTTGCAATGCTTGCACTTCCAAACCTGAAAAAGGAACAGGCAGTTACACGGTGACTCGTGAATATAAAGGTATGAGGGGAAGCGCCTTGGAAGTAAAACGAGACAATTGTTCCACCTTGCACTACATGGAATTTGATCCTTTCGAGGCATGCAGTGGCTTTTTCTGTTTCATTGACACTTACGAAGGCTTGGAAAAACAACTTACAATGAATGACTTTACCATATTTTGAAATTCAGCTGCAATGCATTATGGACATTGGAGTCCAGTAATGATGAGAAGTGCAGACCACAACTTGGAACCCTGACATTTTTGGGATAGAGTGCATTAGCACAATATTGTTGAGGGTATTACACTTATAAAAATGTGTTTTGGTTGGATGGGCTGATATCAAGCAGATAGAGTACTGTCAAAAAGAACTTGGATTCTGCAGTCCTTCGTTTGTGTTGACAACCTGTATATATACACCACATCCAGGTGCAACTTACCCTCATTTGTGCATATGATTAAGATCCGCCAGGATTGAAACGCGTTATGCTTTACTTTTCTGCCTGAAGAATAAATCCCTTAACTGACAGTTTGGTCGGAGTGGCTTGTTTTTTCACGCTATCTACGTTGCGTGATTTTCTTGTGGAATATTGGGCGGTGACGTCGCCTACAAGCCCCGACTCGTTAGGCTGACGCTCCTTTTCGTCACACTGCATTTGGAATATATATATATATATATATATATATATATATATATATATATATATATATATATATATATATATATATATATATCACCTACTGGCAGTCGCCAGTAGGTAGTTATAGTTAGAACCTAGTTTCCATAGGAAAAGCATTTTTTGATTTGCTAATAACTTTGGCGTCGTTTGACCAATCTTCCTGAAATTCTCCCCAAAAAAAGTCTATCCAGGTCAGCTCCTATCCTGAAAGTTTGGGGGTGATTCGTCAAGCGGGGGCTGAAAAAAAGGGGAGTCCCAAAACTCTTTTTCTCCATGTTAATTTCCGTAGGAAATTTTGCGACGAGCTACAGCCCGAACTGCTGAACGGAATTACCCCAAATTTGGCAAAAAGGTAGAGCTTGGTTCAGAAGCGACCTTTTTTTCAAATGGTGTAAATCCGTTCAGTAGTTTTTGAGAAATTCAAAAATAAGAGTCAAAAAATCAATTTCCCATAGGAAACTTTGTGCAAGGCTACAGCCGAAACTACTGAACGGAATTACTCCAAATTTGGCAGAAAGGTAGTGCTTGGGTCAGAAAGTGACCTGTTGAACAATGGTGTAAATCCATTCAGTAGTTGCTGAGAAATTAGAAAAAGAAAAGTTTCAATATCTGGGCAGAGCCTAAGTCGCGTGCACGAGCTTCACTGTGATTGGCTGCTAGTAGTCCAAACGAGGAAGTGTTGGCAGCCATCTTGTGGCTCGGTAGAAGCGAGTTACCCGAAAACAGAGAAACAAAGGTATAAAACAAGAGAAGGGGGCAGGGTAGAAAAACCCTGACCCCCTAGGCCTGCTCAGGGGGTCCCAGAAGGAGCCCCAGGGCCCAAAAAATCATTAAAAAAAATAAAATAAAAAAATCGGCAAAAATTTGCGCTTGGGTCGCGGGTTGTCGCGTTTCATTTTAATGAGGCCCTTGGGTGGGCAAGGTTCCGGGGGTATTTTTTTTTAAATAATAGCAGGGGCTCGCAGGGGTTGCAGGTGTGCGCTGGGGTCCGCGCAGCCCCGGGGCTTCACTCATGTTGGAAGGGGGGTTGCGCGGCCCCCCTTCTGGAGCCTTCTATGTGCTTGTAACTTTGGCGTCGTTTGACGAATCTTCATGAAATTATCCAAAAAGTTTCTCTTTTTTTGATTAGCTCTTATATTGAAAGTTTGGGGGTGAATGGTGTAGGAGGGGCTGAGAAAAAAGAGGGTCCTAAAACGTGTTTTCTGCATGCAATTTCCATACGAAAGTTTACAGAAGACTACAGGTGAAACTGCTGAACGGAATTACGCCAAATTTGGCAGGGAGAAAGGAGATGGTCCAGAAAGCACACTTTTGTTTAAATGGTGTAAATCCGTTCGTAGTTTTTGAGAAATATCAAATTTTACAGATATCGATATTTGAGAATTCTGACATGTGATTGATTGAGGGGTTACAAGCACCAGCTTGCGGCTTATTGGCTGTGAATGGTTGACTTTAAGAGAAAATAAGAGGAACCCTTTAATGCCAAAGGAATAGGGTTGTATACAATAGTATAGGAAAGAGAATCCTTTGGACTAAATTGCTGGTAACAGTGGAACTGGGAGTTTTGACCCTAACAATGTCATGCAACACACACTCAAATACTATCACTTCAAGTGTGTCTTTGGGAAGACTCTCTCATACATCTGAAAGACAATCTAAACGATGTACCACATTTTTAGAAAAGTATCAAAATCTTTTATTAAAAAGTCTCATAAAGCATACAAAACCACAACGACAAAAATGATAAAATTACAATGCACAAAATATCTGAATGAGCTTGAACAAACTCCTAAGTGTAATTCATGCACATATATATCAGAAAACAATTTAAAAGAAACATATGAGAGTACATCAAAATAGACAGAAATAATATGTCATTGAAAATCAACCATCCGTGATTACACAAAATCTAGGGCTGGAGCCCGGTATGTCTCACTTCGTTGAACACTCAAAGGCACAGACCGTGACACAGATTGGGTTGTATTCAAAGGGGCGTCGACGCGTTTCGATGGCTAATGTATGATACCATCTTTATCAAGACAAACAGATTCCGACTCTCAGGAAATAAAAAAGCAACAATGTTGCAGTCAAAAAACACCTATTGTCAATGGGGTGGGCCACTGCGACTTCCAGAAACTGGTATAGTCATGGGAGGATAAGATAAATCCTTCCGTCGTCCAAATGAAGATATATATATATATATATGGATTATTGGTATGGACTGACCTCCTCGTTTTTCATGTCACCAAGAAGTGATAGTTCGAGGATAAACTATATCTCTTGTCAGTTCTTTAGTCACTGATCAAAGGATGACGGGATTCAAGGATTTTAGTTTTATGTCCTTGGTACTTATTTTTGTATTTTCCTTTCTCTGGCTTCCACGTGCCCTTTTATAATTAGGATTTGTGACAATATTGTCCGGTCATAGAAGCGTCTACCTGGTGGTATATGATGGCAGGAGAAAGTTGAAACCAGGAAGTGTTGGCAGCTATTTTGTGATTTACTCCGTCAGCTCGCATCTCTCCGTGTAAAAGCCATCGGGTTCGTAGTTTTACCTCTGCGAGGCAACACTGGCATCTGTGTCTGTGTGAGATATGCCTTTCATGCTGCCTCTCTTCATATCACCAGGTCTCGGCTATGCCTTTAGAAGCCCGTCTGTCGGCTCGGAGCTCTGTGAGTCAATCTGTCGGTACGATCCCATACACTACCCAAAGACTACCCAAACACCACTGCACTGTCATAAACTCTAAAACACTACCCCAGCATGATCCCCTACACTACCCAAACACCACTGCACTACCCTAAACCCTAAATCTACCCCAGCACGACCCCCTACCCAAACACCACTGCACTACCCTAAACCCTAAAATACTACCCCCAGCACAATCCCCTACACTACCCAAACACCACTGCATTGTCGTAAACCCTAAAACACTACCCCTAGCAGGACTCCCTACACTACACAAACACCACTGCAGTACCCTAAATCCTAAAACACTATCCCCAGCACGACCCCTACACTACCCAAACACCACTAGACTACCCTAAACCCTAAAACACTACTCCCAACATGACTCCCTACACTACAGAAACACCACTGCACTACCCTAAACCCTAAAACACTACCTCCAGCACGACCCCCTACACTACCCAAACACCACTGTTCTACCCTAAACCCTAAAAGACTACCCCAGCACGACCCCCTACAGTACACAAACACCACTGCAGTGCCGTAAACACTGAAACACTACTCCGAGGACGACCCCCTACACTACACAAACACCACTGCACTACCCTAAAACACTACTGCCAGCATGACCCCTTACACTACCCAAACACCACTGCATTTTCGTAAACTCTAAAATACTACCTCCAGCACGATTCTTACACTACCCAAACACCACTGCACTACCTTAAACCCTAAAATGCTACCACCAGCATGAACCCCCAAACAGTACACAAACACCACTGCACTACTCTAAATCCTAAAACAGTACTCGCTGCATGACTTCCCACACTACAGAAACACCACTGTGCTACCCTAAATCCTAAAACACTACTCTCAGCACGACCCCCTACACTACACAAACACCACTGCACTGCCGTAAACCCTAAAACACTACTCCCAGCATGACCCCCTACACTACCCAAACACCACTGCACTGCGTAAACCCTAAAACACTACTTCCAGCGTGACCCACTACACAAACACCACTGCACTACTCTAAACCCCAAAACAGTACTCCCAGCATGACCCCTTACACTACACAAACTTTACTGCATTGTCGTAAACTCTAAAACACTACCTCCAGCACCATTCTTACACTACCCAAACAGCAGTGCACTACCTTAAACCCTAAAACGCTACCTCCAGCACGAACACCCTACAGTACACAAACACCACTGTACTACCCTAAAGCATAAAACAGTACCAGTCCATCGGTTCGCAGGTCTGCTTCCGCGAGCCGTCGTGTCCCTAGCTGTACATGTGCGAACCAGTCCGTTAGGTGATAGGTGTGTCTCTGCTAGCAGGGCCGTTGGCCCGTTGGTGTCCCCTTGCGAGTTAGACCCAAGCTCTGCCTCTGCGAGCCAGCATGCTGGTGTGCGTTTGCGAGCCGACGGCCCGTAGCTCTCCCTGTGCGAGCTGAGCCGACGGGCCGCAGCTCTCCCTCTGCGAGCCTGCCCGACGGCCCGCAGGTCTCCCTGTGCTAGCCAGATCGCAGCTGTCACTCTGCTAACCGATATTGGGAATATAAGGCGGCTCTAAAAAGAGCCCTTGTGTTTATTAGTTGGAGCTACATATAAGTGCGGATGCACAGCTTCAGGTTATTCAGAAAAACTCGATTTCCCTGATCTGTGAAGTGTACTCCATCACTTCTGTAGATATCAGCCATATCAAAACGTATGTTGTTGTTGTAGATCAACCCCATTCTATGGTCTCTGAGGTATGCAGACACAGCTTTGTTGACATTCTTCCTAGATTTTTCAATCTGAGGGCAAAATTGGTTTGACCATTTCCACTTCTGTCTTTGGCATATATTGGAATATACAAAGACAGTTTGAGGCAAAAGCAACATCAATTGTCGAAAGGTGTCTTTCATTAGCATTTCCAAACCTACACCAGTCAATGTGCCTAGGTCGTTTCCACCACAGTGCACAATCATGAGGTCAGGGTGTTGGAGATGCAAACAGGTTTTGCAACAATTGGTGCCACTTCAATCCTCTCTTTCCAAACCATTTAATGTCCACATTTTGTAAACCTAGGTCTAAGTCAATACGTCTCTGTTCTGCATACCTCTTGCACCAGAAAACATAGCTATGTCCTACGATCCACACTAGCACTTTGAAGGTATGGCTGGGAAGTATGGATAGATGTCTGTAGCTCATGCAGTCCGTTCGTAGAATAAGAGATATGTTTAAAGGTGGGGAACTACATTTTTTTCTCATTCAAAACGATAACTGATTGGGAGATGAAAAGCATTGTTTTTTAAAAGTAGGGTGCACATTCGTTTTGTGGAAAAGCATCTTTGTGATTGGTTAAGAAAAAGCAGTTTAAACGTGGAGTACATATGATAGGAGAAAATTTGGTCAACTCAACCACAACTGCTACTTGCATTTGGAAGGCACTGTTCGAACTTAAAACAATCGTGAACATTTAACCTGCACGTGCCGTTAAATTTTCGAGAAAATGTTGCAAAAAATATCGTTAGGTTTAAAAAAATTGATGAACTTTTAACCTGCACGTGTTGTAGAATGTTCTAGAAAGTGTGTTGATAGAATTCGTTGCACTTCTGCCTTCTATGTGTCCTTGAATATTAAAAAAACTGTTTATATGGAAAATTCAAAAATAACCAATAGAGAGAAGTTTTGCAATCTAAAAGAATCAAGCAACTATTCTAATTAGTTCTTTACATGTATTTATGTGTGGAGTAACACAATTACAGACACAACAGCACCAGGAAGAGGAACAAGCAGGGAGTGGGGGGACGGGGGGAGATGGGCACAATGGCACACATGCACAATTAAGTACAGCACAAGTACAGACAAACCATGCATAAATGAAACACACCAACAAGGAGCACAAGTCACACAACCCGCCAACATCACACCACTGAACAAGCACAGAAGTGAAAACCACACTGCCTGAAAGGGAGAAGGGTGAACAATACCTCACATGAAGGGACATCTCACACAGAATGCAGCACACACACATAGGAAGCAGAGCACACCAACATCCAACACAATGTTGTCCAAACACAAACATTCGCACAATCGAACACAGGACACAAATGCACTCGCCTGTGGCGGATAAACATCCAAAAGCGTCAGTACGAAACAGGCACATGAGAACGCATAAGTACAAACCCACAGTCCGGATGGGGTAGCAATTCACGTATGGCAGGCAGCCGAAGAGTCCGTGACACACACATTGGCATACAAATGAAGACACAACACATTTGGAGACAAGTGAAAATGTGGAAACTTTATAAAAAAAAGTGTGTGTCAGTACGGCCAAGAGTAGTGCCACGATATGCAGACAAATGCAGCAGCATGCCTGAATAAGGAACGTAGGAAAACGTCCATGTTCACCTCGGGGTAGTCCATCACCAACACACGTCAGTGTCAAGCAGCGTTGGTTGTCGCGCCTCGGACATGAGTCGACACCAATGCAGCCATGTCCACTGTCGTCTTGGGACATGTGACCAGATGCACAACGTGCAATGATGCGGCGGGACATGTACAATGTGGCACATCGAGTCGTGGTTGCAGGTACCTTGTCACTCGTCCATGAACGCGAGTGCAGCTGCGTAAGCCACTATCTCTAATGAGTGATGGTTGGCCACAATATTTGACATGTCGTTGACATAATCCATCAGCTGACCGGGACAGATGTGCTGACTCCAACCACTGTAACCAATGTGCACCAAAGCAGAATCGGGAAGTGGGTCAATTTGCTCACTGCATACTACGACCAGAAGCGGTCCGTGGTAGGAGTGACGGCCGGGCGGTGATGTGGGCGGGGAGGGGCAGGGTGGGGGTAGTAAACCACAGATTACGGCCGAATCACAGGTAAGTAAACATTTAAATAAATAAAACGAATTTCGTTGCGCATACTGCATCGCATTTGGCGATGCAGCGCTCACAACGAAATTTGTTTTATTTATTTAAATATTTACTTACCTGTATTTGGCCGTAATCTGTGGTTTACTACCCCCCACCCTGCCCCTCCCCCACCCCACGTCACCGCCCGGCCGGCACTCCTACCACGGAACGCTATTGACTACGACACGTGCAATGTCCCAGGCCCAGTTCCCAACATGCATGCCAAACATCCATGCATGCCATAAACGGACATCACCATGACACTCCTGGTCGTGGGCTAACAGGGGGCGCACACACCCGTCGTAATCCATGTCAGCTACGCACACGTTAGAGAGGCACACGTCCATGCACCACTCGGATAGGCACGTGCGACATTGCAATACAGGTTGAACGCAGGTGACGTCCGCAATGCGGAAGCTCAGCCGGTAAGTGATCCGCAGCACTGCCAAAGGCAGTGCACCCAGGACATGCAGCAGACGTGCAAGGTATAGGTGGACGTGAATGGAGTCGACCATGTGCTCGGGATGCCCTGCCATTGCGTCAGTGGCTCTGCTTGTAGCTGCACTGGCTTGCCATGTGCCAGTCTTGTGGATGAAATGGCACAGCTTGGTGCAATGAGCCGGGTCTGTGTGCAATGGGTGCAGGGCAGGGGTGTGGTGGGAGTACGCGTGAAGGCCATTTCACGGACGCTAACTACGACGAAGGACTTTTGAGTGTGGGATGTGTATCGTTGTTCTCAAATCGGGCAGTGCGTAGTGTGGGAGACGGATGCAAATATTATCGTATCTGTCAGGGGGGGCTGGCCACTTGCAAGTTCCTGCTCAGAGCAGCAGATGTGTTAGCGCAAGATAGCTCAGACAAAGAACCTTTCATCCCTACAGTAACTTCTCCAGCTGCATTCATACAGGATCTGTACAAAGGCCGGTCGTGGGTGTTGTGGGATGTCTGCGACCCTGGTCATCATGGATGAGATGCCCAGCACGTGGCACATGGGTGGGTTCACTGTGTGTTACGTTGCCAAACAGCTGCTCCTCCCTGCCACAAGCCCCCACACTTTTGTGCGCTGCGCTGTTGTATCCCGTGCACTCCTACGGCACACCATTGTAATGCCTATTCGCGCATGTCCTGCGGCATTCCAATCACACCATGACACTGCTGTTTGGAGGTGGTGCATGCCACTTTACAACATCGACTGCTGTGGCCCTTGTGGCGGCCACACCAGAACACAGAGACACACTTACCACACTTCTTGCACACGGACATGTCCGAGACACCCCGTTCCCCTTGCCAGATAGGCATACCCATGCGCTGACCTGTGTACGCCGGACTAGCACACGCCGCTTGTGCATGCAGGAGGATGCGTGCGTCGCTACATGTCCAGGCTCACTGCCAACGCTGAGGTGATATGGTAACGTCCGATGAAGACAGCACACTGTGATGTTGCAGGGCCCGTGCCCATCATGCTAACACAATGACCACACGGAGACACTTGCTCAGATGCGGGTTCGGGGGCGTTGGCGGTCCTGGGGTTGTTGCGATGAGTGTTGTGGCCCTCATGGGTATCCGTGTATCATGCTCATTGACTCTATGGCACCTGTGGGTGTTCCGGTGTGGCTCTTGGCTGTGTTTCCTTTCATGCTGCAGGTAGTCGTCGTGCTTAACACCAGCAGAAAGCAGGTGTAAAATCCCTGGTGCTAACGCGGCTTATCGCCGGAATTTGTTTCGCATCGCAGTTTTTGGCTTTCGTTGTGAACGTTGTGATGTGGTTTTTTCGTGTACAGAAAAATAAATGAACTGGGCAGTGTATCCCGTCAAGATTCAGCACCTGACCCACTATTCCCAATCAATATAAATACAATGAGATTTCTTCATTGATTTTGTGTGTACACTGTAAATGCACTCACTACCACAGTGCAGTTCAATACAGTATTTTAGTATTTAGAATAAATTGCAAAGGTGCACCTCATGTGTTTTTGCACGGGAACGCCTACTCTGCATCTCATTATCAGCACTTTAATGCAACTAAAGTTGAGATAAATCTAACACACTATTCAGAAGCTGGTGCAAACTGCAGACATCACCAGTATTCCCGCGATAACTGCCCCAAAATTTAACACCATGGTAGACACCACTAAATAACAGTAATAAGAACGAGAAAGAGTCACACAGCACTTAAGTAACAACCAAAAACTTTATTGAAATTTTTTTTTTCTCAAAACTTTATTTTTCCGTACATATAGAGGATAAACTAAATTTAACAAACTGAACACAAAACAACAAGGCGGAAGACTCCTGTAGGGTCCATTAATGTCGACGACACAGCCTGGAAAATAAAGCACAAAATAAGGACGTGTGTAATGCGCATATCAAAGGAGTGAGACACAGAGAAAGAGAGAAGGAAAAAAAAGCCAGAGAGAAAAAGAGAGGGAAGGAAAGAAAGGGAGTGAGAAAGGGAGATGGGAGAGAGAGTGAGAGAGATAGAAGGAAAGGAAGGAAGAGAGTGAGAGAGAGAGTGAAGAGAGGGAAGTGAGAGAGAGAGAGAGACACTGCCGCCCCTGCGCATCCATGACCAAATAATTACCTGCTGCCACCGGAGTGTCTACCAGTGGGCACTCCACGTGCCTGTGAAAGCTCCAGGGCCCGGTCCCGCCACCATGGCTTGGTGGACATTATGTGGACCCGCTCCGCGGCCCAGCAGATCCCACACATGTCGCTGAGTCCTGAGTCATCAATGGCGGAGACCACATCAGCTTTTGGTGCTGCTAACCCTGTGCAACGCAAGTCAGCGCCACGTGGTGGTAGGCCGCTAACAGCCATACAACTTAGGGTGTGACTAACCCTGTGCAACTCAAGTCCGCGCCACGTGGTGGTAGGCCCCTGACGGCCACATCAGCTTCGGGTGGCACTAACCCTGTGCAACTCAAGTCCCTGCCACGTGGTGGTAGGCCCCTGACGGCCACATCATCTTCGGGTGGCATTAACCCTGTGTAACTCAAGTCCGCGCCACGTGGTGGTAGGCCCCTGACGGCCACATCAGCTTCGGGTGGCAATAACCCTGTGCAACTCAAGTCTGCGCCACGTGGTAGTAGGCCCCTGATGGCCATACAGCTCAGGGTGCGACTAACCCTCTGCGCAAGTTTTCATGACTCTTTATGATTGAGACCCGTGGAGCGTCCGCCATCCAGTCACCACTGGCAATAAAGGATGTGACGTTGTCGATCCATTATATTTGTGTGGTCACATGGCCTGTGACGCATGTGCCGGATGGGTGTGGTGTGTGTGCAAACCTGCCCTCAGGGAGTGGCCGTGACATGTTGACAACTAGACCACTGACCTGCACACCAACAGTGAGTATGCCTGCAACAGGTAGCTATGTGGGGGGTGTGAAAACGTGTTTTCTCAATGGATTTTCCATAGGAAACTTTAGACAAGGCTACAGGTCAAACTGCTGAACGGAATTACGCCAAATTTGGTAGGGAGAAAGGTCTTGGTCCAGAAAGCGCGCTTTCTCGCATCGAGTGAAAATATAAAAGAAAGGTCCCGGGGGCAATTTAATATACTGGGGCTCTGTCTGTGCAAGATAACCCTTTCACGCTCCCTCTGCCCAACATCACCACTTCGCAGCTATGCCGTTAGAAGCCAGTCCGTCGGCTCGCAGCTGTCTACCTTTGCGAGCTAGTACGCTGCTGTGCCTGTACCTCTGTTATGTTATGTTATGTTAAAATTTCTTATAGAGCGCACGTACACCAGTTGGTTTCTTGGCGCTAAACTTAAGGAACTGTTGGGGCCCCCTGTATTCAATTGTCTAAACTAGTTGTACGCTTGGGTGAATAGCCAAGTCTTAAGAAGTCTACGGAACCTTGTGAATTCAGTACAAGTTCTTATGTCCAAAGGAAGAGTGTTCCAGAAACTGGGTGCTAATACTGCAAACCTGCAGCCTCCCATTCGTTTCCGTTTATAGGGAGGAATGGCTAAGAGGTTCTTATGTGCAGAGCGTAGACTACGTGCAGGTACGTATTTCTGAACGAGTCTGGATATAAATTTTGGGCTAGCACCATACAGAGTTTTAAAGATAAGGCAACCAACCTTAAACGCACATCTTTGTGGAATGGGAAGTCAGTGTAGTTCTTTCATGGTGGGAGTGATGTGTTCCCATCTTGGTTGTTGGGATATTAATCTGGCAGCCTGGTTCTGTACCATTTGCAGTCTCTTGATGAGATAAAGTGGTATGCCAAAATATAAAGAATTGGCATAGTCCAGATGTGATATCACCATGGCTAGGACCACCTGAATTAAGGCTTCCCGTGTAAGCAATCTCCTAATCTTTCTTATTTTCCTCAGTTGAAAAAAACAAGTGGAAGTTACTGCTCCTATCTGAGCTTTCATGGTAAGATCACTATTAATGATCACTCCCAGACTATTGGCTGAGGGAGAAGTATTGGGTGGAGAACCCAGTTCACTCGGCCAAAACTCTGCATTCCATGGGTTCAAGGGACCACCCAACAGAATCACTTCTGTTTTGTCCGGATTTAATTTTAGCTGGTTGTTATTCATCCAGTCGCGAATGTGCAACATTGTTGCCTGGAATTCAGATATCGACTCAGGTAAGTTATTGATAGAGAACACCAGTTGCATATCATCTGCGTAGTTGTACGTGCATACTTTCCTGTTTCTGAGGGAATGAAGTAAGGGAAGGAGATAGAGGTTGAATAAATGGGGAGACAACGAGGAGCCCTGTGGAACTCCACATGTCGTTGCCATTTTAGGTGCAGAAAACTGGGAGAGACGCACTCATATCTCTGCGAGCTACTACGCTGCTGTTCCTTTGGGAGCGGACGGCTCGTAGTACTGCGTCTGTGAGTCGAGCGGACGGGCCGCAGTTGTCCCTCTGCGAGCCTGGGTGCGAACTGTTCATAAGTCACACTACATAAGCATTGAAAAGCCATTTTGTGATTCAGTCCGTCAGCTGGCATCTGTCCAAGGCATTTCTGAAAACATACCTTTCTGTGAGAGATACCCCTTTCACGCTGCCTCTCCCCACTTCAGCAGGTAACGCACCCTCTTCCCACATTAGCAACATACCCCCAACAACCTTCTTGGGCCCGGAATTGTCTGTGTGCGGTTGGACAAACAAGAATCTTAGTCATGTATAGATTTACATATAAAACATTTTATTTAAACAATACAACAACAAATAAAACTGAAGGGAGTCTGGTGCTGTGGTCGCTGCCACGAAGTTGGGGTCACTGCAATTCAGGGCTCAGGACACAGTTCCACATGTGGGATCGGCTAGTATTGAACAGGGTTAGTGGCACCACGTGTTGCGCCTTGTGTTGTACAGGGTTAGTGGCACCACGTGTCGCCGGCCTTGCATATGGAAATATGCCTCACTGATCGAAGGGAGTCTGGTGCTGTGGTCGCTGCCACGGACTTGGGGTCACTGCCATTCAGGACTCAGGGTACAGTTCCACATGTGTGATCGGCTTGTATTGAACAGGGTTAGTGGCACCACGTGTCGCGCCTTGTGTTGTACAGGGTTAGTGGCACCACGTGTCGCTGGCCTTGCATATGGAAATATGCCTCACTGATCGAAGGGAGTCTGGTGCTGTGGTCGCTGCCACGGACTTGGGGTCAATGCCATTCAGGACGCAGGACACAGTTCCACATGTGGGATCGGCTTGTGTTGAACAGGGTTAGTGGCACCACGTGTCACCGGCTTGTGTTGAACAGGGTTAGTGGCACCACGTGTGGCGGCTTGTGTTGAACAGGGTTAGTGGCACCACGCGTCCAAAATTAGAATTGCGAGCTCTGCTGCCCGCAGTGTAGACTGCTAATGAGTGTTTGTTTGCACTTGAAGATGAATTTGGTGATTGTACTAAAGCTATAACTGATATAAAAAAAGTTCTTGAAGCAAGGATACTAAAAGGATATTATGTAGGTTTTAGGCCTGTGATAGTTACTTGCCTACTGGACTCTGTAATTAATGAATCAAGACTTAATTTTAATTGTGAGCCCTGATGACCGCAGTGTAGGCCAGAGGTAGCGGTCAGCAAGGGCCCATAGCCATGTGGCGTTGAGTTGAGGTGCACAGTTAGTGGCACCAGAAGCTTTGAGAATGTATGAGCCTGTGATGCTGCTTGGTGTGGACGGGCCGCACTGGGAGCAACGTCTCTTGCCTACTGGACTGCGTCATCTGCAATCGCGACTGTATCTGAATTGGGAGCCCTGCTGATCGCAGTGTAGGCCAGAGGTAGCGGTGAGCAAGGGCCCACAGCCACGTGCATAGGTTGGTGGCCCCACCGCCCTGCGTAGTTCAGGTTCAGAGGCACCACGTGTCGCCGGCCTTCCATATGCAAATACGCCTTAGTAATCGAAGGGAGTCTGGTGCTGTGGTCGCTGCCACGAAGTTGGGGTCACTGCCATTCAGGAGTCAGGACACAGTTCCACATGTGGGATCGCCTTGTGTTGAACAAGTTAGTGGCACCACGTGTCGCGCCTTGTGTTGTACAGGGTTAGTGGCACCACCTGTAGCCTGCCTTGCATATGGAAATATGCCTCACAGATCAAAGGGAGTCTGGTGCTGTGGTCGCTGCCACGAACTTGGGGTCACTGCCATTCAGGACTCAGGACACAGTTCCACATGTGGGATCGGCTTGTGTTGAACAGGGTTAGTGGCACCACGTGTCGCCGGCTTGTGTTGAACAGGGTTAGTGGCACCATGTGTCGCGACTTGTGTTGAACAGGGTTAGTGGCACTACGTGTCCAAAATTCGAATTGCGAGCTCTGCTGCCCGCAGTGTAGACTGCTAATTAGTGTTCGTTTGCACTTGAAGATGAATTTGTTGATTATACTAAAGCTATAACTGATATTGAAGCAAGGATACTAAAAGGATATTATGTAGATTTTAGGCCTGTGATAGTTACTTGCCTACTGGACTCTGTAATTAATGAATCAAGACTTAATTTTAATTGTGAGCCCTGATGACCGCAGTGTAGGCCAGAGGTAGCGGTCAGCAAGGGCCCACAGCCACGTGACGTTGACTTGAGCTGCACAGATTGGAAGCATACAGTCTTCTTAACTAATTATACTCTCTTACACAATTTGCATCGGCACTAATCTTGAATTGTTAGCCCTGCTAACCGCATTGTAGGCCGCATTGTAGGCCGGAGGCAGCGGTCATCAAGGGCCCACAGCCACGTGGCATTGACTTGAGCTGCACAGAGTTAGTGGTACTTGAAACACTTAGCGTGTGCGCAGTCAGCGATGATGCGTGGTCCGGGCTGGCCGCACTGGTAGCAATGTCTGTTGCCTACTGGACTGCGTCATCTGCAATCGCGAGTCGCTCTGAATTGTGAGCCCTACTCACCGCAGTGGAGGCAGGAGGCAGCGGTGAGGAAGGGCAGACAGGCACGTGTTGTTGACTTGAGCAATGTCTCTTGCCTACTGGACTGCGTCATCTGCAATCTCGACTCCATCTGAATTGTGAGCCCTATTGACCGCAATGTAGGCTGGAGGCAACGGTCAGGAAGGGCCCACAGCCATGTGTTGTTGACTTCAGCAATGTCTCTTGCCTACGGGACTGCGTCATCTGCAATCGCAACTTGATCTGAATTGTGAGCCTTGCTGTCCGCAGTGTATATCGAAGGCAGTAGTTTGTAGAGACATAAGTCCGCGGTGCTGTGCCACTGGGGGCCTGTGTGGCAGAAGCCAGCGATCGGCTGAGGAGGCTGGCGGTCATGTTGGCGGCCTCGTGGCAGGGTGAGGGGTGCCGCCCTGGCAGACGCTTTGGCCTTTCCACAAGTGAACCACACCCAGAGCTCCGGCCTATTTATTCACACTCCTACGCTGAAGTGGAGTACGTCAGACCAGCCCACTCCGGTTACGCTTATGCTTACAGGGGGGGACGACACAGCTACATGACTGAGATCTTCCCTAGTGTTTGACGTAACATGGTTAGGTCCACTGCCCACAACACTACAAGCACCAGTAGTATTTGTGCACATGGAGAGGTGTGTGTTCTGCATACTGAGATGTGTCCAGCACATCACCGCTACACTTTGCATTGTGTGCATTGTTAAACATGGGTGAATTGCTTCCTTCACATATAGTATGTTCACACCTGTCCCAATATTCAGCTATTGTGTGGCTGAGGGGCCATGCCGTTTTCGGACAGTTCGCTGTCTTGTTCTGCGCTGTCTCGGTGGTAGAGGGTGGGGGCCTGGGGGTGGTGGTGGGTGTTGTGGCGTTCTTGGGTGTCGGAGCTGCTTGATCAGTAGGTCTATGACATGTGTTGGTCTTCAGATGTGGCTCTGGGCTGGGCTCCTTTCTTACTGTATGTAGTTGTTTAATATTTAAAAAACAAGAAGACATTATATAGTTTAAATAACAAATAAAAAAAATTACAGTAGGGAGAGGGGTGGTACGGGGGGGGGGGTCCTGAGGGTTGTGGTAGTGGGTGTTGTGTCCTTCATGTGTTTCGGAAAAAACTATAGGTTAAATAAACATTATAATTAGAAGTTAGCATTAAAAAAAAACATTGAAATTCACTGAAAAAACCATACGTTTCACGGACGTTATAGATAGAAATTAGTATTTAATAAACCTTTGAAATTCACTGAAAAAACCATAGGTTTCAGGCACGTTATAGTTAGAAATTGGCATTTAAAAAACCTTTGAAATTCACTGAAAAAACCATAGGTTTCAGGCACGTTATAGTTAGAAATTAGCATTTCAAAAACCTTAGAAATTCACTTAGAAGTGTCCTTCTCAGGAGGCCTGATTTATCGGCCACCGGGTTCTAGCACCACTTTCATTGAATCGCTATGGGACACCCTAAGTCACCTCTTACTTAGATATGCAAACTTTACATTACTAGGTGACTTCAACCTACACCTAGAAGACAAAAAAGAGCCAGGCGTAGAAAATTTACTCCAAATAACAGAAATGTTAGGGCTAATCCAGATGGTAGACGCCCCTACACATCGAGCTGGCCACATATTAGACGGGGTCTGCTCTAACCTCACCCTCCTTGCTACCGACCAACCCATCCCCCAAACTTGGTCAGACCATCATTTTGTGCCCTTTACGTTAAAGATCCCTTTGACAAATTATCGAGACAAACAACCAATTAGCATGCAGCCCAAGCGTAATTGGACACAACTAGCACACAGTCCTAAGTTGGTTACTACCGCACAGGCCCTGGTGCCTACTCTGATAGGGAACACTATAGCAGACTCACGTCTCTTCCATAATTGGATGACTACTGTCAGTGATGAACTTATCACACAAGTTAAAATCAGAAAAAAAAAAAAATGATGGAAATAAAACATTACAACAAACCCCCTGGTTTACACCTACACTCAAACAAGCACATCTCCTATGCAAACAACAAGAGCGGAAATGGAGAAGAAGTTATAACATAGCAGAAAAACAAGCGTATAAAGCAAGCAGAAAACTATACCATATGCAGATCAAACTAGCAAAAAAAGAATACTACTCAAACAAAATATTAGAGGCTAATTTAGATCAAAAATTATTTTCTCTGTCGTACAGTCCTATACCAATCCTAAAGCACTTCAAAAGAAATACCCCATCCCAGAGATTATGCGATCAAATATCACTCTATTTTGAAGATAAGATTATGAATATTAAAAAGGACTTCACTACGGACCCAGGCCCGACTAAATAAGCTGTCCCTGAGCATGGTCCAGAAGCCACTAAATACTCCATGTGTTCATTTAAACCAGTGTCACTGGATCAAACTCAAGAAGCAATCCTAGCCTGCAAATCAGGCTCTCCCCTGGATGCCTGTCCTCCCATAATTCTCCACCAAATTGTAGACTCAATTAACCCAGTCATAAACCAGATAGTTAACTCATCCTTAAGCACAGGGATCGTGCCTGAGGACTGGAAACTAGCAATAGTGAAACCCCTAAAAAAGAAGCTAAATATTGATTCAGCAGTACTTTCCAACCTTCGTCCCATATCACTGCTTCCCGCTTTAGATAAAATCACAGAAAGATTAGTTCATAAAGAATTATCCAACTTTATCAAGATGGCCAACATCCTCCACCCACAACAATCTGGTTTTCGTCCCAAACACTCCACCGAGTCTGCACTTTTGGAAATTACCGACACTTTAAAAATTATAGCAGACAGAGGTAGGAAGGCCGTGTTGATCCTACTCAACCTATCGGCCGTGTTTAATACTATATCACACAGTATCCTCCTATCAAGACTCAAATCTAGCGGTATCTCGAATACCGCTCTAGATTGGATAAAATCCTTCCTTTCTAAGCGCAGGCAAGTTGTGTCGCTAGGAACTTTCCTATCTGTCGAACGGACCATCACAGCTGGGGTGCCTCAGGGGTCCACACTGAGTCCACTGTTGTTTAACGTTTATATGACTCCACTTATCTCATTGATCGCATCATGCGGGATCGAAGTTACCTCCTACGCAGACGATACCCAAATGATACTATCTCTTGATCAGAACTCCAAGGACGCAGAACTCAATTTTAAAAGATGTTTGACCAAGGTCCTTCAGTGGATGAAGGATAACCACCTTAGGTGCAACACCAACAAGACTGAGATTCTACCTATAGGGAAAGAAGTCTCATTTATACCAAGTGATTGGTGGCCAGAGGGTACTTCACCCCCGCCGGAGACTGTGAAAGTAGCAAGAAATCTGGGAGTGCAGTTTGACTCCGCCCTCACTTTCCAACCACATGCAGTGAAGGTAGCAGGGACCTGCTTCAGCATTATAAGATCCCTGAGAATTTTTTTGACTTACTCCCTCTCACAGCAAGGAAATCAGTAGCAGTCGCTTTAATTCTTTCGCGACTTGACTACTGCAACAGCCTCTTGGCAGGAGCCAGCAAAAAAACAGTAAAAAGACTCCAAGTGGTCCAACACGCAGCAGCACGGCTTGTTTTAAGACTTCCTCGAAGGTCTTCCGCATCTGCAGCCCTCAAAACCCTTCACTGGCTTCCACTACATAAGAGAATTCTGTTTAAAATTCTTCTAATCACCTTTAAAGCGTCACTTAAGATAGGACCAAAATATCTTTCATCTAGATTCACCCCCTATATTACAAACAGAACTCTCAGGTCTTCATCTGCTAACCTGCTCAAACCTCCCAACTTCCGATGCAAAACTAAAGGAGGCAAAACAATAGCAGTATTAGGTTCCAGAGCTTGGAACCTACTTCCTTTGCAACTGAGAATGTTAAAAACCGAAACCCAATATAGAAAGGCTCTAAAAACCTGGATGTTTGGAGCAACAGACAAACTTTGCCTCTCTCTCATTTAAGATCTTTTGAGTGTTATCTCACCTCAGTATCAGCGCCAGGATGCTCCCTTCGGAGTGACAGTCAGCGCTTTACAAATACCACATTTCATTTAATTTCATTTCATTTCACTGAAAAAACCATAGGTTTCAGGGATGTTATAGTTAGTTGGACATTTCACTCATACAAAACCATAGAAATTCCACCGTTAACGTAGTTCGCGTAGTAGCGCTACGCGTAGCTACGCGAAGCGCACTTCGCACTACGTGAGCTACGCGTAGCACTACGTGAACTGCGTAGTGCGGTAGGAAATGCTGTTCACGATTATTGCACAGTGCCGGATGCTTGTCCGCACTGTGCAATCATTGCAAACGGCATCTTGCACAGTGCAAGCGGTCGTTTTTATGCCGCTCGAGTAGATTTGTACTCGAGCGGCAGCTTTCTCAACGTGGACTGGTAGTTTCTCATCGCGAGCGGTCGCGAGTATACGCGACCACTCGCAATGAGAAACCTGACCTCCCCGCGTTGAGAATCTCGCCGGGAGGTTTATTTTCCACGCTCGCGATCGGCAACTTGATGTTGCTGATCGCGAACGAGGAAAAAGTCTCGCCGGGATGTCATTTTGCTCGCTCGCGGTCGCCAACTTGACGTTGAGGACCGCGAGCAAGCAAAAAATGACCGCTACGCTATGCGTGTTTGCACTGTGCTACATGCAATTCGTGAAGTAGCGCAAACTTCGCAAACTACGCGAGCGTAGCGTAGTACTTCGCCCAGGGTTAGTTATAGTTATGTTATGTTATGTTAAGGATATTTATTGAGCGCTCGATTACCCGAGGGTGTCCTGGCGCTAGTTACCACTCCATCGGCCAAAGCAAGAACAGGCAGGTTATTTATCAAACAGCCACGTCTTCAGGCCCCTCCTGAAGATCAGCAGGTCTGTTGTGTTTCTGAGATGGACTGGAAGATCATTCCAGGCCCTGGCTGCCCCCGCAATAAAGCCTCGGTCACCCCACCTTGCCCTTTTTGTGGCTGGGACTTTGACCAACCTATCCCCAGATGACCGTAAGTTTCTATTTGGTAAATACCATTTAAACTGTTGTTGTAGGTAAGCTGGTCCTCTTCCCTGAAGTGCTTTAAAAACCGTGCACAAGGATTTAAAGCGCACACGGTTCCTCACCGGGAGCCAATGTAGTTTTCTGATTTCGTTAGAAATTGGGGAAAACTTAGGGGTGCCCGTAAGTAGCCTTGCAGCGGCATTCTGAAGCCTCTGTAGTTTGTTCATAGAGCGTTCCATAATGTTAAGATAGAGGCTATTGCAGTAGTCAAGCCTCGACAGGACTAGCGCGGAGACCACCGTTTGCCTTCTGTCAACTGGTAGAAATGGTAATATTTTTTTTACTGTTCTGATCACATGCGCTGTGGAAGAGGCAACTGCATTGACTTGGTCCCGAAAATTCAGATTCTCATCTACTATCACTCCCAAGTTTTTTGCCTATGGGACCCATAGATGATGGCCACCAGACTGGAGTCCAGAAGTTGACATCATTTCCGAAAAGCACCACTTCCGTCTTCCCTGCATTCAATTTAAGGCAGTTTTCTTCCATCCAACTGCCCACCGATTTCATGCAGAGTTGGAAGCGGCTATCTATGCCAGTCTCCTGACCTGGGAGCAGGGACACCACAATTTGGGTGTCGTCCGCATAGGAGGTGAGCTCGAACCCAAACGTCCTAATAATGGGCCCAAGCGAAGAGACATAAACATTAAATAATGTAGGGCTCAATGATGACCCTTGAGGGACCCCACAAGGTAGAATGAAGGGTTTAGATTTGAAATCCCCCAAGGATACAGTTTGTACTCTCCCTGTCAGAAATGACTGAATAAGTTTCCAGGCTTTCCCTTGAACCCCAATCGCCCTTAACCGGTCCATCCGAAGATCATGATGGACCGTGTCGAAGGCCGCAGAAAGATCCAGAAGGACCAAGGCGGCTTTGCCCCCCTGATCCACCGCCTTCCTGATCTCATCTGTGGCTTTAATAAGGGCTGATTCTGTGCTGTGTTCCCCTCTGAACCCGTACTGAGTGGGATCCAAAGCATGAGTCTCGCAAAGAAAGACACTTAGTTGAGTATTCAAAGCCTTTTCTATTATTTTGGCGGGCAAGGGGAGCCTAGAAATTGGGCGAAAGCTGTTAGGGTCCTTGGGATCCAGACTAGGCTTTTTCAGAAGGGGTAAAATCGAAGCCACCTTCCAAACTTTAGGTAAGTGTCCAATTTCAATCATTGAATTAAAAATGGGCAGAAGTGCAGAGATAACGGGTTCCATGGTTAGTTTGGTCACTTCGGCCGGGCAGGGGTCCTGAGGAGACCCGGACTTTACTGCCAGTAGCAGGTTAGAAATATTCTCCGTTGATAGTGGGTCGAACTTATCAAGCGTGCGCAAAACCCTATCTTCATTGGCTCCAGGCCTCCCGACTTTACATGGAACGTTAAACACTGAGAAAATGCTCTCCACTTTATTTAAGAAGAAGTCAGCCAGGTCATCGCAAAGTTCCTGACTTGACTGCACCTTAGCTGGATGCGGCGAGGCCAAGTTAGACACAGTCCTGAAAAGTTCTTTGGTCGACTTCTTTGCTAAGTCAATTTGATTAACAAAGAACCTTTGCTTGGCCAAGAACACGAGTTGTTTATAGGTCACAAGGCTGCTTTTATAGGCCTTCTTTTCTATTTCCCTATATTCTTTCCTCCAGCTCCGCTCGAGTCTTTTACATTTAATTTTTTCCAGCCTCAAGTCGTCCGTGAACCACGGGGCGGAGGGAGCAACTCTTCTGGGAAAAAGGGTTCTTTCTGGGGCCACAATATCACAGGCTTTCCCTAGCCAGTCCGTATATGCAATGGCCCCTTCCTCTGGCCCTGCAAATCCCTGGACAGCAGTTGAGTTCAGCTAACTATAACTCGTGCCCCCGCAATGCACTACTGATGACGTCACATATTACATCATTCATGAGATGGTCAGTGACATCACTGATGACATCACTGATGACATCTCAAATGACATTACTGATGACATCATCAATGTGACAATCTGATGTACCTCGTCACACACTAATATAACCTTTGATATACTCACTGTAAAATACAGACTACCATTTTCGATACCATTGACACACTAATACCAGTTACTACATACCCATTCAGTGATTCCTAGGTCTAGACACACATCTACCCATTCACCCATACAATCAGTCATACATGCAGTCACTGATCAATAGAACACTATCAAATGCACTCATACACCTATATAGACATTGACACACCAGCACTCATCCCAGTCAGTTATGTACTCATCCTAGTCACTCATGCAAAGAATCAATCACAGTTCCATTTACTCACCTACACAGTTATACACACACCACCTCATTTATTCATACAGATAGTAACGCATACTTAGTCTCTTATATAATCACTAATACAAGTATACACTCATACATACAGCCACTCTCACAATCACTGACTCTCATGTATAGTCACTTCTATACACCAACTCTCACATACACTGCCTTTTACATATGTACTTAGTTGGACATGTGCACTGAGACATCGATTCACTCACCAAGACGCCCATACACACACTTACCCACCCATACAACTGTTTCCACATGCACTCTTAAACTCATACACCCTGTCAATCAACCACTCACACATCTATGCACAGAGTCACACACCCCCCACCCAACCACACACACACACTCAGTCTCCTATACAAATACGCAGGCAACTAATCAATAACCCATATAGACATTGATGTAGCTACTGACCAACCGATGCAGCAGCTTACACAACAACAGACAGAGTGATACAGACATTCACACACTTTAGACACTAACCCATGTATTCAGTAAGATACATTTAATGATTCACTTAAACAGTCAGTCACACACCTACTAAATCCTCCATCCAGACACTTATACATCCATTCATTCTTCAATACGTCTTGGTATATATATAATACATATTTAAATTTTAAAGAAAGCTACATTCACTTGATGATGTCATCAGTGATGTCATCAGTGATGCCATTTGAGATGTCATCAGTGATGTCATCAGTGATGTCACTGACCATGTCATAAATGATGTAATATGTGACGTCATCAGCAGTGCATTGCGGGGGCGCGAGTTATAGTTAGCTGAACTAACTATAATGGTGGAATTTCTATGGTTTTGTATGAGTGAAATGTCCAACTAACTCTAACGTCCCTGAAACCTATGGTTTTTTCAGTGAATATATATATATATATATATATATATAATATATATATTCCAAATGCAGTGTGACGAAAAGGAGCGACATATATATGTATATGTATATATATATATTGATTGATAGGGAATGGTTCCCGGGGCTGACATTTCTGAAAAAGCTATACCAAAGGGGATGATGGACGGAGCGTTAGAGCAAATCAAACACTCACCCCCAGTCAACTGATCTGGGTTTAATCCATCATCATTCTTTAGCTGACCCCACCACCCCAGTTCAGACATGGCCATATGCAAATCAGTCTGACCCTGTGCCTCATGGGAACAGTCCAGCCCGAACTGCCAAGCCATGTCTTCCTGGACCGGAAACAAGCATCCTGGGACCGGTTTCGGGTTCATAACCCTCATCAGCCAGGCTATCTTGAATCCAGTGGCAAAGTGAGCAAGGGACCCACGTCTGGGCATATCCTGCCAACTTAGGGCGAACAAAGCGATACCAAAGGGGATGATGGACGGAGCGTTAGAGCAAATCAAACACTCACCCCCAGTCAACTGATCTGGGCTTAATCCATCATCATTCTTTAGCTCCCTCCACCACCCCAGTTCAGACATGGCCATATGCAAATCAGTCTGACCCTGTGCCTCATGGGAACAGTCCAGCCCGAACTGCCAAGCCATGTCTTCCCTGGACCGGAAACAAGCATCCTGGGACCGGTTTCGGGTTCATAACCCTCATCAGCCAGGCTATCTTGAATCCAGTGGCAAAGTGAGCAAGGGACCCACGTCTGGGCATACCCTAACAACTTAGGGCGAACAAAGCGATACCAAAGGGGATGATGGACGGAGCGTTCGAGCAAATCAAACACTCACCCCCTGTCAACTGATCTGGGTTTAATCCATCATCATTCTTTAGCTCACTCCACCACCCCAGTTCAGACATGGCCATATGCAAATCAGTCTGACCCTGTGCCTCATGGGAACAGTCCAGCCCAAACTGCCAAGCCATGTCTTCCCTGGACCGGAAACAAGCATCCTGGGACCGGTTTCGGGTTCATAACCCTCATGAGCCAGGCTATCTTGAATCCAGTGGCAAAGTGAGCAAGGGACCCACGTCTGGGCATACCCTGCCAACTTAGGGCGAACAAAGCGATACCAAAGGGGATGATGGACGGAGCGTTAGAGCAAATCAAACTCTCACATACACTGCCTTTTACATATGTACTTAGTTGGACATGTGCACTGAGACATCGATTCACTCACCAAGACGCCCATACACACACTTACCCACCCATACAACTGTTTCCACATGCACTCTTAAACTCATACACCCTGTCAATCAACCACTCACACATCTATGCACAGAGTCACACACCCCCCACCCAACCACACACACACTCAGTCTCCTATACAAATACGCAGGCAACTAATCAATAACCCATATAGACATTGATGTAGCTACTGACCAACCGATGCAGCAGCTTACACAACAACAGACAGAGTGATACAGACATTCACACACTTTAGACACTAACCCATGTATTCAGTAAGATACATTTAATGATTCACTTAAACAGTCAGTCACACACCTACTAAATCCTCCATCCAGACACTTATACATCCATTCATTCTTCAATACAGCTTGGTATATATATAATACATATTTAAATTTTAAAGAAAGCTACATTCACTGGATGATGTCATCAGTGATGTCATCAGTGATGTCATTTGAGATGTCATCAGTGATGTCATCAGTGATGTCACTGACCATGTCATAAATGATGTAATATGTGACGTCATCAGCAGTGCATTGCGGGGGCGCGAGTTATAGTTAGCTGAACTAACTATAACGATGGAATTTCTATGGTTTTGTATGAGTGAAATGTCCAACTAACTCTAACGTCCCTGAAACCTATGGTTTTTTCAGTCAATATATATATATATATATATATATATATATATATATATATATATATATATTCCAAATGCAGTGTGACGAAAAGGAGCGACATATATATGTATATGTATATATATATATATTGATTGATAGGGAATGGTTCCCGGGCTGACATTTCTGAAAAGCTCACATAAGGGGTCAGAGTGGAGGTACTCTGATCCCATGTTTGAGAAATGGGGTTGTTGGTGGCACATGTTGTGTCCAAATTTTTTTTTTTTTATTGCGTGCAATATACGCGACTACGACGCGATTGCCAGCGTGGCCCCCCATGTACCATTGTGGGGACTCGTGAATATATCGGCAACACTGCGAATATTGGTGGAAATATAAAAAATATATCAGTGAATCTTTAATACGCATTGTTATAACAATATTGAGATTATGATAAATATTTTTATAGAGTTATTTATATAGTGAGTTATCTACTGTGATGGTTAGAATTAATTATATAGTTATAATTTTTTAATGTGGTGGTGGCTATTGAATTCATGCTTTTGCTTTCCGCATGCACTACGTAACCACTGTGATCAAGACGATCAACATCATCGCAATCTCCGGCCTCACAGCAAAAACAGAAAATAGGTTTTAGAGATGGGTTTTATAGAAACTCTCTAGAAAAACATGACTTTAGAGAATACTGTAAGAAAGCCCTAGGGCCTCATTTCGATGATGGGCGGAATTCATTCCGCTCAGCCCCGACTTGGTCCTGGGACCAATCGACACCTGGTCAGCGGTTCCGACCGGTCCATAACAATGCGACCGAACACTGTTCATTCGCATTGCACTTTTCTCAATGGAAGCTCGTGTTACCACCAGATATCGGCCGTAACACAAGCTCCCATTGAGAAAAGAGAGGTGCACTTCATCCCTGCACCCCATGGCAGGTGCCTGCCATAGGGTACAGGGATCAACATGGGGGCACCTGAAACCGGAGGCCGTGCACCCAAAGGGGCCCTGCTGGGGGCCCCCAAAGTCAAATTCCGAAAGGCCGGAACAGAAACGCTGCCGAAACCCGACGTAATCTCAAGGGCAGAAATGCCCACCCTTGAGATCACAAGCCATATTCCGACTGGCAGACGGACTCTCCAAGCCCATCGGAAGTCAGCCTGAATGATCAGCAGGCTTAGTTTACGACCGCCTCCTTCGTAATGAGGCGGTCAAAAAATAAAAAGGCCGGCCCATTACAATGCAGCTGAAAAGGCTCCGACCGAGGGTCGGAGCCTTTTATGGCCGCATCGTAATCAGCCCCTAAGTGTGTAAAATACTGTAGTATGTGTTTTAGACTTTATGGAAAAGGCCTGATCATTGCGGTTAACGACGTAATCAAGAACGTGCCGAACAACCGCAAAAACAGAAAATAGGTCTGAATTATGGTTTTTAAAGAAACTTAGTACAAAAATTTGAGTTTAAAGATGCTTTGAAAGAAGTATGTATATAGTAATGTGTGTAGTGCAATGCTCAGAATTGATTTTTTACATGTTATTTTTTAATGTGTTGGTGGTCTTTGAATGTCTGCTTTTGTTTCTGTTTTCGCGGCATGTCAAGGGGGATCGCAACGTCATCGCAAAGATTGTTAAAAACTAAAAAAAAACTTTAGAAAAAAACTTCACAATATTTCGGGTACTAGGGTGTCTCTGACAAGAGCCGTTGTGTTGGTTGTGTGTATATGGCGGCTAAAAATAAGACCGGATGCAGTGTTTCAGGTTACTTAGCAACACCCTGTTATAGATACAGCCCATGCGATGGTCTCTGAGGAATGCAGAAACAGTTTTATTAACATGTTTTCTGGCTTTGTCAACCTGTGGACAGAATTGATTTGACCACTTCCATTTATGTCTTTGGCATACATTAGCGTACACCAAGACAGTGTGAGTGAAAAGCGACATCAGTTTTGCAAAGGTTTCTTCCATTAGGATTTCCAGCCAAACCCTAGTCAATGTGCCTAGGTCATTGCCACCACAGTGCACAATCATGAGGTGAGGAGGATGGGAATCCACAATGGTTTTAACCAAAGCCAGCAACGGATGAAACGTTAACCCTCTCTGGCCAAACCAAGTGTTCTGCACATTTGGCAAACCCAAGTCCCTGTCAATACCTCTCTTTTTTGCAGTCTCTTTAGCCCAATAGATAAAGCTGTGGCCCACAATCCATACTATAAGCATTTTGAAGTGATGGAGCAGTAGTAGTTAGGAGAAGGCTGGAGCTCAATGAGGTATTTTTCCAAAGGAAAAGCAGTTAAATTGGAGGTTTTATTTTTAAAGATATATTTCATTGGATGCTGCCAGCATGAAAGTGAATACAATTAGGTAGTGTGCAGAATGCATTAGCAGGAAGTCTTATTATTGGCTGCTGTTTAAAAAAGAAATGTAATACAGACATGGATATGCTTTTGAATCTGTGGAGTAAAGCACACCTACTGTATCTTATTTAGAAGTAGCATGTTCCTTCTAGAATGTGCTGTGAACTTGTGACCTACTGGTCCCACTGGGTTGCTAGGTACACTGAGCTAAGAGTGCATTGGGGAGGAGGGTGTTAAAGAGATAGAACATTTTTTTTAAAGTTGAGGAGCGATGATACAATTCAAGTAATGGCAAGCTTTAATTTCTAACTCAGGACTGTGTAATAAACTGTTGTTCAGTATTTAATTTTTTTTTTAAATGAAGCTAGCTATAGGTTTGAATTCTCGTTTTTTTTCGTGATTTCTCCGTGACGATCACGAAAACATTGCAAAAAAGCGCTGACAGGAACCTCATTTTGAAAGAGAGGGAAAGGGTTAACGGATGCTAACCATTCACAAGTGGAGATAGATGCAGTAGTCTAAAATAAAAGACACCATTTCATTTACTGCCTTTCTTATGATGATAGAGTGGAAAAATGAAGAGGTTGCTATTTTAGAGTTGCTTTCTATGAGAGTGGTGTACCATTCTTGTGCTTAGTTTTTACAAATCTTAACAGTGTCAAAACTATCCAAAAATAGCTAAAACAACAATATAATCTACAAACTCAATTCACTGGTATGTAAAAAGAGTATCACAGTGATGTGAAAAACAATATATCAGATGAACTGTAGCTGGCAGAGGGTATGTGTTTAAGATGTTAGTACTGTTGACAATTACCATGAGCAATGCCTATAACAATGCCAATGTTTTAAATGTCTAAGCATTATGTGCAGAATAGATACATCTATATTATTTGCATTCTAGGAGTTGTGGTAGTTTTAGTCACATTATTAAACAGGAGTACTGTAGTCATGAATAAAACAAAAGAAAATGTGCTTTGTCTGTATATAAATTATAAAGTAGTAATACTTGTTGGGTATGTAATAGGAAGTGTTTGTCAATGTGGTTTTTAATTTATATGATTGGTTTTCATATGTTTTGATGGTGAGATATGTTTTTTCTGGTTGCAGATAGTTATATGTACGATGAGACTGTTGAGTTTACTTAAAGATGCAGAGAACTATATATTTTTGGAAAGATGGCCTGAAGGTGTATACCTTTTATGAAATCACATATATGTTTACATGGTGATCTATGCTCTTCAAGGCTGTTGAAAGTTTCATGTATATAGTGAGGGTGGTGCATTTCTTTAACCATGCTCTGTTTAAAATTTGGGAGGGGTGATAGTGAAGAATGTCTGTTAAGAGTTTGCGTGCTAGCTTCACTTGGTATGTAACTTTTCTTGACAAATTCTGAATATAAGTTTTAAAGACAGAAGAAATATTTGTGAAATTATGTAGGTATGCCATTAGGAATATGTTTTGTGCTTTCAAAAGGTGAGAATTGTTGTTTTCAGTTTTAGAAACTTATTGATGCATGTGGATGCTGAGTAACAGAGCCATGTATACTCTTAGAGAACTGTTTATGCAACAATTATATATCTAGTGTGATCTCTAGACTTATTCAATCACCCAACCACTGCACATGCACTCTTCCGATCATGCAGGCATTAATTATGTACTCATTGAACTACACAGGCAACACCCATACATTCATCCAATCAACCAGATAGTAGCAATATTGTTATGTGAATACACAGTGACTAATTATGCAGATATGAGACCACCTATGTAGTTCGTACATACTCAGGGAATCACGCAGGCACTACCTATATTCTGAGGAAATTAGAAAGGCAATATCTATGCACTCATCCAATCATCCAGGGAGAATTGTTGTACTCAACCACAAACACATGTTTGTACAAGTTTTAGTGAGGAATATGTACTCTTTTAGAGCCATCTGGTGAATTATATATGTAACATGTCACACACTGTTTGCATGTACTCAGAAGAATTAGAGCGCTATATGCTGTGATACAGATTAATGTGCAGATTGATATATGCAGTGTTTCTCAAAATATAAATCTGACACATCTAAGTAGAAAAGTACTGAAACACTAACTCTACCAGTGACACAGTGGTAGAGAAGCATAGAAATAGCTCTTATGTTGTGTTTTTGGATTTAGAGTATTGAGACACTGTATGTACTTTTACACTTTGGTTTATGTTTATTTTAAAATTTACTAACAATGGCATAAAGTGGTATTTTACTGTGTATACGTGAGAACTGAGATGTGATGCAGCTGATTTGTAGGAGAGGGTCCTATAATATCAAAAGGTAACTAATAAATTAAGTTTTGTGTTTTGGTTTGGGTTTGGTTGATTGAAGTAAGTGCTTGTAGTTATGTAGCTAGGTTCATCTGTAGATTTAAAACTGCGACATAACATAAAAGCTGTTTCTGTATTATGTGTAAGCCAGTAGTAAAGTAGTTGGTATGTTGGCTAATATAAAAATTCAAATATACTTAGTTTTTTTTACAGAACAATATCTGCATTACTACAGACAGAATGCCTACAAAAGCATGGAGGAAAAAGGAACAGAAGCAACTACAGTATCTAGCAGAACTGAGACACAAAAGGGGCAAAATGAAGAAACGAAGAAAAAGGGGTGAAAGAAAAAAGAGCTACTGGTAAGAAGACAAAGTCATTTCTTAAAAATATATGTGGACATTTCCAAAGATTTCAAAATAATGAAAATAAAATTCAAATTATGAGAAAGAATAACAGTGGACAAAATCTATATAACAAGAACAGGAAAGAGTGTAACAAAGATGAACACACCTTAAACAGGAGACAGAAGCAGTTTAAGTAAATCAGAGCCAGGATGTTTCGTAGTAAAATAGTTATAAATCTACTGAGATCTATGAAAAAGTATAGAAAAAGGCGAGAGGCACTGAAACAGAAAGAACAAGTTGAGAGAGTAGTTGATAAGGCCTTTGCTTTGAAGGTGAAGCTTTTCATTTTGATTGTAAATAGAATGAAGACTCTTGACAAAATGGAATTGTGCATGAGGAGACAAAACCAGAAAAAAGATTAGTGACTAGAATTAACTTGTGTGCAGTTCTTAGTGGAGAATGCATACATACTTCTAGTACAGAGTCTTAAGAAAGCTATGTCCAGGATAATAGATTAGTTCCTGCTATTGACTACAGAGGATGATGCTATGAAATTAAGAATGCAAAAAGAACAATTGATGGACAGAATGCAGAACAATGCTATACATTCACCCCAGTAGAGAGATCTGGGCCTAAATCTATTGTTTTTTTGCTCACCATGCCATTCCAGTTTGAACCCAGCCATATGCAAATCAGTCTTGACCCTGTGCCCAATGGGAACAGTCCAGCCCGAACTGCCAGGCCAGGTTCTCCCTGGACTGGAACCAAGCATCCTAGGACCGGTTTCGTGGCTTCACCCCTCATCAGCCAGAAAAGCTTGACTCCAGTGGCATATGCCACCCTAAGTGGGAAGGGCTTTCCATGGAGAGCACGGGACCCACGTCTGAGCATAACCGTCCCACTCGGGGTGACAAATGCAAAAAGAACAATTGACGGACAGAATTCAGAACAATGTCATACATTCACCCCAGTACAGGGATCTGGGCCTAAATCCATCATTTTCTTTTGCTCACCATGCCATTCCAGTTTGAACCCAGCCATATGCAAATCAGTCTTGACCCTGTGCCCTTTGGGAACAGTCCTGCCCGAACTGCCAGGCCAGGTCCTCCCTGGACTGGAACCAAGCGTCCTAGGACCGGTTTCATGGTTTCACACCTCATCAGCCAGAATAGCTTGACTCCAGTGGCATATGCCACCCTAAGTGGTAAGGGTATGCCCAGACGTGGGTCCCGTGCTCAGTACACCACTGGATTCAAGCTAGCCTAGCTGATGAAGGGTGACGCAGTATGAGGTAAAGGTTTCACAAAATGTATTGAAACTATCACATATACGCACAGTGCACTTTACAGGGGCCCATACAGGGTGTGAATAGACAATGTTTAGTTACGAGCAGATGCGCTCATTGGTGTACCATGTAGCATCATGCGTCAAGAATTTGATGGAATTCTTGTGTAGATTTTTTGCGTAGATGATTCGCAATTTGTGTCTGTATGATGCAGACAGTAATGTTTTTACCCTGCGGCAAAACATGACACAGTGATGAGGTAATAATGTTGTAATTATTATTGTTCTAATCAGGTTGGTGGTAAATGAAATCACGCCAAGAAGGGGCTTACATGTATTGCGATATACGGAAATAAGTCCTTCATTTATGTTCATGCAGTTTTACTTTAAGTATTGTCGCTTTCCGGCGCGCCTATCTACATTGAAAAAGGCGACTGCCGAAATGCATCTGTTGCTGATTCTGCAAGAGTTCGGAATTAATTCGTAAGAACTCACCCCGCGAGTGCCTTTCCTTGTTGTGATGAAACGGGGTAATGGAGCTGTGTATATATATATAGACACACATGCGTGTATGTATTTTCCCAGGGGCAAAATTGAAGAAAGGAGGGGCGGTCATGTGGCCCCCTCCTGGAGCCAATAATGGCCATGGGGACCGCTATGGCTTGCGGGGAGCTTTAGTGATTCCGCCAAGCCAATGAAAACTGTGCTCCTCTTCCAGCAAGTGAGAGCATTAAGAATGCTCTCGCTTTCTGTAAGCGGAGCAGAATTGCTTAGACAGAGAGGGAGCTGCATGTTGCCTCAGGCTGGGAGATGGCAGGGACCACAGTGGCCTTAAGGCTCCCCCCCTGTCCCCAACAAAAGTAACTGAGTGTCCTGGGAGGGACTAGGGCACCCAGAAGAGAGGTTGGGCCCTGGGGGATGGGATCCCTGAGGCCAAAATTTGCCCAGGATGGGGCCGCAATGGCCCCCCTACACTTATTTGTAGAAAAAATAAATAAATAAAAAGGCTGGTCCCTGGGGGATGGGGTCCCTGGAACCAAAATCAGCCCAGGAGAGGGCCGCTTTGCTCCCCTCCTTTAATTTTTAAAGTATATTTTTTTAAAAGACCAGGCCCTGGGGGATGGAGTCCCTGGGGTGGAAATCGGCCTGGTAGGTGGTCCATGTGGCACCCTCCTGTAATAATTTTTTTAAATTGGACCAGCAAGTCACCGGTGGCCCCGTCTCCTATCAGTACCACTCTGCAAATGCGTCTCCTAGCACACAACTGCTTGGAGGATGAAGTCCCCTTGGCTCAAGAGGGTCCTTCGGGGCACACAAGCCCTCCAGTTACCACCAGTACGTCTCACACAGCGGGATTGCTGAGTGGTCTTTGGAGGCCACGCCCCCTTTCTCCACCACTCTGCAAATGTGCCTCCTAATGCACTGCTGGTTGGGGGATGAAGTCCCCTTGGATGCTGAGGGTCCTTGGGGGCCAACAAGCACTCCTCTTACCTCTAGAAAGTTCCACACAGCTGGAAGCTGAGAGGTGTTCAGAGGCTGTGCCCCTTTTCTTCACTACTCTGCAAACATGCCTCCTGGCTCACTGCTGGTTGGGGGATGAAGTCCCATTGGCTCTAGAAGGTCCTTTGGGGCCAACAAGCCCTCCTGTCATCTCCAGTAAGTCCCACACAGCGGGATTGCTGAGAGGTCTTCAGAGGCCATGCCCCCTTTCTCCACCACTCTGCAAATGTGCCTCCTGGCTCACTGCTAGTTTGGGGATGAAGACCCCTTGGATGCTCAGGGTCCTTGGGGGCCAACAAGCCCTCCTGTTACCTCCAGTATGTCTCACAGAGTACGATTGCTAAGAGGACTTCGGGACCATGCCCCCTTTCTCCACCACTCAGCAACCATGCCTCCTGGAGCATTACTGGTTGGGGGATGACCTCCCCTAGGCTCTAGAGTGCCCTTCGGGGCCAACATGCCCTCCTGTTACCTCCAATAACTCTCACACAGTGGAATTGCTGAGAGATCTTCAGAGGACAAGCCCCCTTTCTCCACCACTCTGCAAATGTGCCTCCTGGCCCACTGCTGGTTGGGGGATGAAGTCCTCTTGAATGCTGAGTGTTCTTGGGGGCCCAGAAGCCCTCCTGTTACCTCCTGTTACCTCCAGTATGTCCGGCACAGCAGGATTCCTGATAGCTGGTCAGAGGCCTTGCCTCCTTTCTCTACCTGTCTGGAAACGTAACTAGTTAAAAATCCATAGAAATTCACTTAAAAAAACAAAGGTTACAGGGATGTTAAAGTTAGGAAATCGAATTTGAAAAACCTTAGAAATTCACAAAAAAAACAAAGGTTACAGGGACGTTAGAGTTAGGCTCAGATTTCACTTGGATGTCATCAGTGATGTCACTAACCATGTCATAAGTGATGTAATATATGAGGTCATAAGCAGTGCATTGTGGGGGTAAGTTCTAGTTACCTCAACTGCTGAATTTCACTGGTTTTTTTATGAGTGAAATCTGAGTTTTACTATCACGCCCCTGTAACCTTTGGCTTTGTTCTGTGAATATATATATATATATATATATATATATATATATATATATATATATATATATATATATATATATATATATATATATATATATATATATATATATATATTATCTACTGGCGGTCGTCGGTAGATAGTTATAGTTAGGACCTATTTTCCATAGGAAATCCGCAACATTCTATTTGAAATAACTCTTGCGTCGGTTGACGAATCTACGCGAAATATTCAAACTTTATGGCCCGCTCCGGTCCGCTCCTACCCTGAAAGTTTCGGGGTGATTTGTCAAGCGGGGGCCGAGAAAAAAGGGGGGTCCCAAAACGTGTTTTCCCCATTCATTTTCCCATAGGAAACTTTAGCCAGGGCTACAGCTCGAACTGCTGAATGGAATTACACAACATTTGGCAAAGAGGTAGTTCTTGGTTCAGAAAGAACCCTTTTTGTTAAATGGTGTAAATCCGTTCAGTAGTTGCGGAGAAATTAAAAAATAAGAGTCAAAAAATCAATTTCCCATAGGAAACTTTATGCAAGGCTACAGCCCGAACTGCTGAACGGAATTACACCAAATTTGGCAAAGATGTAGTTCTTGGTTCAGAAAGAACCCTTTTGTTAAATGGTGTAAATCCGTTCAGTAGTTGCTGAGAAAATCAAAAGTAAAAACACATATATATCTGGGCGGAGCCTAACCACACATGTCATCGTGAGATCTGATTGGCTGTCAGCACTTCATCCTGGAATTGCTGGCAGCCATCTTGGGACCAATATAAATGATAGTACCCCATTGAAATGCATTGTAGTGAATCGAAGATTTTGAGGGTTACCAAAAGGAGAACTATAAAGGGTGATAACAGACTTTAGTTACATTAGAATTCATTTGTTGATGGTACCATACTAATTTCAGGAATTGTGGTGTGTTCTAAGGTGATTTTACCCTGTGAAAAACCTTCTGCTGGGATATCATGAATCATGTTTGAGAGAAAACTATTTTCACATGCTTGTCCCATACAGTTTTGGAAGGTGCTCCAGAAGCTAAAATGAGAGCATATTTTCTGTAAATTCACATTATCTTTCTCAGTCATGTGAGAATGAAGTCTGACATTCTCAGTAAAACATGTACATCCAACAAGGGCAGAGACTGTCAGTTGATTCCTTTGTGTTCTACTGCAGCTTCCCAGAGTGTTCTAAAGAACAACTAGAGCGCTAACAGTCTTACTTATGACAAAAGTATGGCACACCTGAAGCCATCTTGATTGGACTAAACTGGTAACACTTAAAACATTTAATTTAAAAAGGAACAAAATGAGGGGGTTCATTTTGTCATAGAAATTATGGTTAGTGCTCTGGAAAGAAAAATTAGGACATGTTTCAAGTGTGATCTCAAATATCTTCCTGTTATATTTCAACAGGAGCAGCCTGTCAGTTGATGCCTTTGTGTTCTACTGCAGCTTCCCAGAGTGTTCTAAAGAACAACTAGAGCGCTAACAGTCTTACTTATGACAAAAGTATGGCACACCTGAAGCCATCTTGATTGGAATAAACTGGTAACACTTAAAACATTTAATTTAAAAAGGAACAAAATGAGGGGGTTCATTTTGCCATAGAAATTATGGTTAGTGCTGTAGAAAGAAAAATTAGGACATGTTTTAAGTGAGATCTCAAATATCTTCCTGTTATATTTCAACAGGAGCAGCCTGTCAGTTGATGCCTTTGTGTTCTACTGCAGCTTCCCAGAGTGTTCTAAAGAACAACTAGAGTGCTAACAGCCTGACTTATGACAAAAGTATGGCACACCTGAAGCCATCTTGATTGGAATAAACTGGTAACACTTAAAACATTTAATTTAAAAGGAACAAAATGAGGGGGTTCATTTTGCCATAGAAATTATGGTTAGTGCTGCAAAAAGAAAATTTAGTGCATGTTTTAAGTGAGATCTCAAATCCTCTTCTATTTCATTAGAAAATTCTGACATGCATACTGAAACAATCACTTTCAATACCAGCAGTAGACTTCCAGTTAACTCCTTGGTGAGCAGTAGCTTTACTACAGTGATCTAATGAACAACTAGAGTGCTAACATTCTGAATTTATGGCAAATGTGTGACACATCTGAATGCCTTCTTGATGGAATCAAAGTAAAAAACTGAAAGCATTTCCTACTGAGGAGACTGTAGTAAATGAGGAAATTAGGAAACTTCATAACAAATAAGTCTCCCAAGATGGCCACCAGAGAAAAAGAGCCCAAATGTAGCACAAATATCACCCAGAGGTAGCCCACGTATAGCCCAATGACAGAAGTATGCAAAACACTTTTTATTTTTTGTTTTTTTGCAGTTTTATATAGTGCAGACTGGTCAGGTATTGGAGTGCTTTACATGAGCATTGGTTACATCACACAAGGACAAATTCATGTTGGTTGACCCCTACACTACCCAAACACCACTGCACTACCCTAAACCCTAAAGCACTACCCCCTACAATACACAAACACCATTGCACTACCCTAAACCCTAAAACACTACCCCCAGCATGACCCCCTACACTACACAAACACCACTGCACTACCCTAAACCCTAAAACACTACCCCAGCACGACCCCCTACACTACCCAAACACCACTGCACTACCTTAAACCCTAAAACACTACCCCCACCACGACTCCCTACACTACACAAACACCACTGGACTACCCTAAACCCTAAAACACTACCCCCGGCACGACTCCCTACACTACCTAAACACCACTGCACTACACTAAACCCTAAATCTACCCCCAGCATGACCTCCCACACTACACAAACACCACTGCACTACCCTAAAACCTAAAACACTACCCCCAGCACGACCCCCTACACTACCCAAACACCACTGCACTACCCTAAACCCTAAAACACTAACCCCAGCATGACCCCCTACACTACCCAAACACCACTGCACTACCCTATACCCTAAAACACGACCCCGTACACTACACAAACACAACTGCACTACCCTAAAACACTACCCACAGCATGACCCCCTACAGTACACAAACACCACTGCACTACCCTAAACCCTAAAACACTACCCCTACACTACACAAACACCACTGCCCTACCCTAAACCCTAAAACACAACCCCCAGCATGACCCCCTACACTACACAAACACCACTGCACTACTCTAAACCCCCTACACTATACAAACACCACTGCATTACTCTAAACCCTAAAACACTACCCCCAGCATGACCCCCTCACAACACAAACAGCACTGCACTACCCTAAACCCTAAATCGACCCCCAGCACGACCCCCTACACTACCCAAACACCACTGCCATACCCTAAACCCTAAAACACTACCCCCAGCATGAACCCCTACACTACCCAAACACCACTGCACTACCCTAAACCTTAAAACACTACCCCAGCACTACCCCCTACACTACACAAACACCACTGCACTACCCTAAACCCTAAAACACTACCCCAGCACTACCCCCTACACTACCCAAACACCACTGCACTAACATAAACCCTAAAACACTACCCCCAGCACACCCCCTACACTACACAAACACCACTGCACTACCCTAAACCCTAAAACACTACCCCCAGCACGACTCCCTACACTACCCAAACACCACTGCACTACCCTAAACCCTAAATCTACCCCCAGCACGACCCCCTACACTACCCAAACACCACTGCACTACCCTAAACCATAAAACACTATCCCCAGCATGACCCCCTACACTACACAAACACCACTGCACTACCCTAAACCCTAAAACACTACCACCAGCATGACCCCCTACACTACTCAAACACCACTTCACTACCCTAAACCCTAAAACACTAACCCAGCACGACCCCCTACACTACCCATACACCACTGCACTACCCTAAAACCTAAAACACTACCCCCAGCACGACCCCCTACACTACTGCACTACCCTAAACCCTAAACCCTAAAACACTACCCCCAGCACGACCCCCTACACTACCCAAACATCACTGCACTACCCTAAACCCTAAAACACTACCCCCAGCACGACCCCCTACACCACCCAAACACCACTGCACTACCCTAAACCCTAGAAAAGAAACCCCCACCCCATGCCCAGCCCATGTCTACCAGCTCTTCTTCTTCGCAGGTTCCTTGATCCATGCGACTTCTAAAGTTCTGAGTTCTGTGCCCAATATTTATACTCAGTTTATCTTTGTTCTTTTGGGCAGAGAGTGTCTGTGCTTAGTCCAAACCAGTTTGGTCCTCTCTGGCCCAGCTTCCTGGCAGGAGTTGGAGACAGCATTGTCCAAGGCAGACCAGGCCTATTCAGGTGCAAGGAAATCTCCTCCAACTACTCTAAAGACAGCCCAGGTCTATCAGCCCAGCTCTGACTCATCCAGTAAAGGCAGGACACACGTCGACCCCCCCCAGTGGTTGTCTGAAGGGAATGCAAATTACCAGCCCCTGTCATTCCAAAGCCAGACAGTCAATCCACAATCCAGCAGAGGCACACAGGATGGCTAAGCAAGAAGATACCTACTTTCCAAAAGTGGTATTTTAAAATACAGAACATAAAAATCATCTTTACTAAAAGATGCACTTCTACATTCTGAGTTTAGGCATACTAAACTCTACTTCTCTATCTTGTCCCAATGGGAAGAAATACTCGTAAAATGTTACCCAGTACTTCTTATTCTATTCTATGGGACAGATAGCCTTTCAATAGTGAAAAATGAAATATACTGTATTTCACCATCAGGACATGAATACACACCAGTACATGTCCTACCTTTCAAATACACTGCACCCTGCCCATAGGGGTTCCTTGGGCCTACCTTAGGGGTGCCTTACATGCAATAAAAGGAAAGGTTAGGGCTTGGAAAGTAGGTGAACTTGCCAAGTTGAGATAGCAGTAAAAACTGTGTGCAGACACTGCAGTGGCAGGTCTGAAAACCCTTTGAAAGGCTGCTCGTGTGGGTGGCACAATCAGTGCTGCATGCCCACTAGCAGCATTTGATTTACAGGCCCTGGCACTCTCAGTGGACTTTACTAGGGATTTATCAGTAAATCAAATATGCCAATCATGGAAACATCAATCCATAATCCAATTTACAATAGTAGCACTTGTACTTTAACACTGGACATCAGTGAGAAAGTGTGCAAAGACACTAAACCAGCAAAAACAGAGTCAAAACCAGGAGGTCAGAAAGCAAAAAGAAAGGGGTAACAAGCCAAAAGATGCCAGATTTAACAAGAATTAAAGCAGATGAATTGTTTTCTAAGATCAATACACAACAAGGGAGCATATAGGAGAATATGACCTCGCCCACCACTAGTCAACATTACATGAAACTGGAGAAGCTCATGAGCAGAGAGACCTCGAAATGGTGGTAAGCAGCCACTGTAGAAAAATACCTAGATTGTGGCTGTGTACCAAGAGGGTTGAAAATGTGATTCACCCCTTCATATGAACATCTAAATCCAGATATGATCAAGGAATGGGCAGCTAACCTTTGTGAATGTTTCAACAAAATGAGGATGACTTATATTAAGTTCACCTGGCAAGAGCATGAAACAATCATGAAAGAGCTAGAAAAATTAAAGAAGAACTAAAAACTAAAGAAACTACTGAGGTTTTTTTAATAAGAAAATGGAAGTTATCCTGAGGAGAATTACCAAGAACAAAGAAGAGATATGGCTTAAAAAACAAAGAAAATTCTCATGTGATCAAAGGGATTATCAGGAAGGCAGAGTTTTAACCTTTAGCCATAAATATGACAACATTAAAAGAAATTGGAAAGCATATCAGAAGTTTCGACCTGCGACATCAGTGAGAATGATGTATCGCACAGCAGTTAAAATGCTCAGCAGGACATTCAACCACACAAATCGACACATTTTTGGAGAGAACTCGAATTGCTCCAACAGGAGAGAAACTCACAAAATTGGAAGAAGGACTGGTGCAGAGGACGAGGAAGAGGATGATGTGGCAGAGGATCAAAAAGACAAGGAGAGGAGGTTACAGACAGAACAGCTACAACCCCCATGGGAATGACTACAAAGGCACAGAATGGGACAATGAACAATGGACTCAATAATGTGGTAAATCATTCTCATCGCTCATTATCTCCCATTGAATTAAAGGTCTTAAAGTTAGGTCTTTCATTCTGTCCAGTGGATGAATTTGACTTTGCCAAAAGTAGGATCGACCTATTCCATTTCACCAGGAAGCTCAAGCTGCACAAGTGGTTTGCTCTGTAGGATAAGACCAAAGTTTACCCTAACATTAGCACTAAACCTGCTGATTGTAACCTAGAAATTGGTGATATTGATTTACTCTTTACTCTTGCCGAGTTACATCCCAATGTAAATGGCAATAGAGATGAGTACTTAAACCTGGACAATGTTGGCATTGACTTCTGGTCCAATAATCCCAGTGATTTCAAACCTAAATCCATTTTCAACCCTATTCTCCCCCATGCTGCCATTGAACCTTTTGACGCCTTGTTGATCTGGAACTTCAAGACTTTTGCTAAACACCAAAGGCGACACATGGACAATCTTAGTAAAGAAGAAAGATTGGTGGTGACAGACCTCAAGGAGGAGCACAGCATTGTCTTCCAACAGTCAGATAAGGGTGGCAATCTGTTGGTTCTTCAATCGTCGGATTACTTAGTGGAGGTATTCTGCAAACTGAATGATGTGTAGTGTTACATACCGGTTACTAAAAATGAAGAGGAGCTTTCGAATGTTAAATATTACAAAATGCTAATTGATTGGAGAAATCAATGCTTAATAGAGTGGGAGGAATTCCAATTCCTGCTGAACAAATTTCTCAGGAATTCTATTCTTTATGTACTGCACAGAATGCACAAGAACCCAGAAATCCACCAGACAGACCCTTAGTGTCATCTTGTGGGTCACTCTTAGAAAACATATCAAAATACATTGATTTCTACCTTTTGCCCTTTGTGACCTCCATCCCATCTGACATCCATGAGAGCATAGACTTTCTCAGGAAATTCTATGATATCTCCTAGGAGGAAGACTATCTACTGATTGCACTTGATGTCAGTAGCTTGTATACAAGGATAATTCACAGGGATGGTATTGAAGCTTGCAGGCACTTGCTCAGAGCACATTCCCTATCTCTCTTTTTCCATACTGAGATGATTTTGATAATGATACAGTTCTGCCTAGAGAATAATTACTTTGACAACAGACTGTTTAGTCAGGTACAGGGTATGGAGATGGGCACTTGTTTTGCTCCCAGTTACGCCAACCTCTTTATGGGGTGGTGTGAGCAGCAGATGTCCAGGACCATTGATGACTTTAAGACTCATGTCATTCTCTGGAAGTGGTATATTGACAACTTGTTCTTGATATGGAAGCGTAGTAGAGAACAGGTGTCAGAGTTTATTGCTATACTCAATGACAGCGAGGTAAACTTGAAATTTGAAGGGACAATGAGTGAGAGCTGTGTAGATTTCCAGGACAACAGAGTAATAGGAAACAATAGAAAGATAACCTCCGAACTTTTCAGGAATAGCATAGTGGGTAATACTCTCCTCCACGAAAAAAGTAGTCACCCAGTCAGCCTCATCAATAGTATGCCATATGAGGAGTTTCTGCAGGTGCGCAGTAACTGTAGCACAGATGAGGCTTTCCACAGTTAATGCAAAATCATGACAGCTTGTTTCAAGAAACAGGGTTATGATGACAAAGTACTGCATTCTGCCCTGACCAAGGCCCAGATGGTTCTGAGAGAGTATTTGCTGGTCATGAGGACAGACACTATATCCCAGGACTCTAACCAGGCCAGATTCATACCTACTTTCAATGGTAACTCCAGAGCCTTCAGGAACATTTTGAACAAGTATTGGGACATTCTGTCCACTGCAGAGACCATCTCTGATTTTATCAAAGAACGCCCCGACATCACCCCTAGAAGGGGTCGGATGCTCAATGATAAATTGAGCAGATATGCAGTGGTGTCTGAGAGCACCAGTCTCAGTGGACACCACAAAAGCTTTTACACTTGCACTGTGAAAAGCCTGTAAGGACAGCAAGAATCTCAAACCTTACACTGTCCCCCTATCAGGCACTATCAAAACAATTGAGAAGTTTTTGAACTGTCAGTCAAATTTCTGTGTGTCTGCCCTCATGTGCCCTTGCAACAAACAGTACGTGGGTAGTACAATTCACCTAGTGAAAAAGTGAGTATTAGAGCATATGAAGGCTAAACGTAACTTGGGCAATAAGAACCTGGTGGGACATCATTTTGCCACACACCATTAAGCAAAAGTGGGCTGCTGAGACATTTTTCTTTGGACATGATACCCCTGTCTACCAGGGGTGGCAATTGCACACAGACTTTGAGATTACTAGAATCGAGATTTATTCTTGAACTCAACACCAAAATTCCATATGGACTCAACACAGACAAGGAATTATCTGTATATCTGGGGGACAGATGTTAAATGTACTTCAACTTCTTGTTGGGCATGGTGTGTCCTGTGGTTGTGTCCATACAGTACAGTGCCCTAATACTTATTTGCCGTGGTTGCGTCCATACAGTACAGTGCCCCAATATTTGTTTAGTAGCCTAAGGTGTTTGGTAAGGATGTCAGTGCTATACTTTCAGCTGTTCATCCCTTAGAAGCTAATCTTTGTCATCTAGGATGATATACCTATGTATTTCGATTATCAACTGCATATTGATTTGGTTACTGATGCTGTTTGCTTTTTATGCCACCTCACTTTTCGTACTGTTACATAAACTGGAATGAGAATAGTTTATCTCATGATCCCAGACTCCAATACTTTTCCTAATATTGGTTACATATATTTTTTATTATTATTTTTTTTATTGTATATTCCTTTTTTATTTGTAATATTTTTTACATTTGGTAATATTTTTTGAAATATTGTTTTTTGTTTTTTTAAGTTTTTTAATATTTCATTTATTTGGTAATTTATTTAATGTTTTGTAATTGAATTGCTAATATTTTTAAGTTTAAATTAAAAATAAATGTATATGTATATATTTATAGATAGATGAATGATAGATAGATAGATAGATAGAGAGATTGATATGTGTGCATATATATATATGTTTATATATATATGCTTTTCACAGTAGTAAATGTAAAAATGTAATCAATATCATGGAAAATATATCTTTTTATGTGTGTGTGTGTATATATATATATGTGTGTGTGTGTGTGCAAGATTCTTACTTGAATCGTGGTAAAGGAACGAACCACACCAGTTGTGGGTGCAAATTAATCCAATTTATTCGGGCACAAGATAACACGTTTCGACCTCTCGGGGTCTTAGTCACATTAGACGCCATCTCTCATTCGAGCCGAAACGCGTTATGGTGACAAGGGAGGAATAAAGTAACTAAGAAGCACCAACCTGGGTCTGTGTCCATTCCTGGATGAATCCGATGTGTGGCGGATAGACAAATATATATATATATATATATTCACTGAAAAAACCATAGGTTTTAGGGACAGTTATAGTTAGTTGGACATTTCACTCGTACAAAACCCGTGAAATTCCCCCGTTATAGTTAGTTCAGCTAACTATAACTCGCGCCCCCGCAATGCACTGCTGATGACGTCACATATTACATCACTCATGACATGGTCAGTGACATCACTGATGACATCACTGATGACATCTCAAATGACATGACTGATGACATCATGCAGTGACAGTGTGTTTCTGTAAAGTTTAAATATTTTTTATATATATAGGAAAAGACGTATTGAAGAATGAGTGGGTGTATAAGTGTCTGTATGGATGATTTAGTAGGTGCGTGACTGACTCTATAAGTGAGTGATTAAACGTATCTTACTGAATGCATGGGTTAGTGACTAAACTGGGTGAATATCTGTATCCGTCTGTCTGTTGCTGTGTAAGTGGCTGCATGGGTTTGTGAATCGCTACATGAGTGTCTATATGAGTTATTGAATGGCTGTCTGAGTATCTGTATGGGTGCCTGAGTGTTTGTGTGGGAGGGGTGTGTGTGACTCTGTGCATAGATGTGTGAGTGGGTGATTCACTGGGTGGATGGTTTCAAGAGTGCATCTGTGATAGACTGTATGGGTGGGTAAGTGTGTGTAAGAGTGTGTTAGTGAGTGAATGTATGTCCCAGTGGTACATGTGTGAGTAACTACATATGTGAAAGGCAGTATATATGTGTGTTGGAGTATATAAATAGCTATAAGCTGAGAGTGAGTGATTGTGATAGTGGCTGTATGGATGAGTGTGTGCTTGTATCAGTGATTGTATAAGAGCGTAACAATGTGCTAGTATTTGTATGATTAAGTGAGCTGGTGTGTGTATAACTGTATAGGTGAGTAAATGGCAGTGTGTTTAATTATTTGCATGACTGACTAGGTGTGTGAGTACCTCTATGGATGAGTGGCGGTGTTTGAGTGTCTATATAGGAGTAAGAGTGCATTGATAGTCCTGTACTGAGTGACCATAAGTATGAGTGACTGTACGGGTGAGTGAGTGGATGTGTGTGTGTAGACCTAAGAATCAGTGAGTGGGTATGTAGTTACTGGTGTTGGAGTGTCTATGGTTTTGCGAATGGCAGTCTGTAATTTAGAGTGGGTGTATCAAAGGTTATATTAGGGTGTGAGGAGGTGCATCAGATTATCACGTGGATGATGTCATCAGTGATGTCATCAGTGATGTTATTTGAGATGTCATCAGTGATGTCATCAGTGATGTCACTGACCATGTCATGAGTGATGTAATATGTGACGTCATCAGCAGTGCATTGCGGGGGCGCGAGTTATAGTTAGCTGAAATAACTATAACGGGGGAATTTCACGGGTTTTGTACGAGTGAAATGTCCAACTAACTATAACTGTCCCTAAAACCTATTCTTTTTTCAGTGAATTTCAAAGGTTTTTTAAATGCTAATTTCTAACTATAACGTGTCTGAAACCTATGGTTTTTTCAGTGAATTTCAAAGGTTTTTTAAATGCTAATTTCTAACTATAACGTGCCTGAAACCTATGGTTTTTTCAGTGAATTTCAAAGGTTTTTTAAATGCTAATTTCTAACTATAACGCCCCTAAAACCTATGGTTTTTTCAGTGAATTTCAAAGGTTTTGTAAATGACAATTTTTAAATGTCTTAATTGTTATATTTATTTTTTGATACTGATTTACTACATTTTTTAAAACTATTTATTTTTAGATATTTTATTTTTTAAATTACATTGTAATTACATTAAAGATTACATTACAAAATATACTTTCTCAGAATGAATTACTTTAGTTTAAATACTTTGCTAATAGGCAATAGAGTTTTAAGTACAGTAGTTACAGTTGTTGCAATGGGCAACACAATTTCAAACACAATGCAACATTGAGCTCAATGTGAATTTCTAGTTAAATGCAATTAGTTACTTTATGGATTACTTTTCTAACCACAGGACTGGATCCTAGATTCAGTCCTGGGACATCTCCTGTAAACAGTTGAGTAAAAGCGTTTTGGTTACAGTAGTAATTTTTAAGGAATATTATTGTATTTTAAAAGTTGACACAGAAACTTTTTCACATAGAATCACCAATGTTATCCTAAGGGAGGAAATTCACTTAGCAGGTAAGTAGTGTTATCGTTACTTTTTCTTACTCAGTGGTGGATCCTGGATCCAGCACTGGTGCTTCTCCTGTAAACAGTTGAAAGAATGCGTTTAAGTCATACAGGCGATTTTTAAGGAATATTTGTAGTTTGTGAAAATCAACACTTTGAAACTTTTCTGCTGAAAACCAGACAATGGATTCCTATGGAATGAAATATAAGTTACTGGTAAGTACGGTTAGAATTACTTTTCAGGGTCAGTGCTGGGCTAAAAGATGCAGCACTGGGTTCTCTCCTGATAACAGGTGAGTAAATCGGAATTCGTAGTTCGGTTGATTTTAGAGGAATATTATAAAGTTCCAAAACTCCACACTTAGAAGAATTTCCAAGTGAAACCAGTCAATGTTAGCCTATGGAAGGAAATTCAAGTTACTGGTAAGTACGGTTAGAATTACTTTTCAGGATCTGTACTGGGCTGAAAGATGCAGCACTGAGGTCTCTCCTGATAACAGGTGAGTAAATCGGAATTCGTAGTTCTGCTGATTTTAGAGGAATATTTGTATGTTTCAAAAATCGACACTTAGAAGAATTTCCAAGTGAAACCAGTCAATGTTAGCCTATGGAAGGAAATTCAAGTTACTGGTAAGTACGGTTAAAATTACTTTTCAGGATCAGTACTGGGCTGAAAGATGCAGCACTGAGGTCTCTCCTGATAACAGGTGAGTAAATCGGAATTCGTATTTCGGCTGATTTTAGAGGAATATTATAAAGTTCCAAAACTCCACACTTAGAAGAATTTCCAAGTGAAACCAGTTAATGTTAGCCTATGGAAGGAAATTCAAGTTACCGGTAAGTACGGTTAAAATTACTTTTCAGGATCAGTACTGGGCTGAAAGATGCAGCACTGAGGTCTCTCCTGATAACAGGTGAGTAAATCGGAATTCGTAGTTCGGCTGATTTTAGAGGAATATTTGCACAATGGTGAAGGAAGGGGGTGGGGCCTGAGGTGACATGTCTGCAAACACACCCAGTGGCGCATTTTAAGTTGGAGAATTAATTCGTCCTCAATCCTGAGGGTCCCTAGGGGCCAACTAGCCCACCAGATACCTCTAGTATGCCCCAGACAGCTGCGTTGCAGAGAGGTGTTCAGAGGCCATGCCCCTTTTTACAACACTCTGCAACGCAGCTCCGTGGAGCTTACTGGAGGTACCTGGTGGGCTAGTTGGCCCCCAGGGACCCTCAGGATTGAAGGGGATTTAATTCCCCATCTTAAAATGCGCCACGGGGCCTGTTTGCACACATGTCACCTCAGGCCCCGCCCCCTCCCTTCACCACTGTGCAAACGCGCCCCGTGGCGCGTTTTAAGTCGGGGGATTAACTCCCCTTGAATCCTGAGGGTCCCTGGGGTGCAATTAGCCCACCAGCTACCTCCATTAAGCGCCACAAAGCCAGGGGGCGCCAGGGGGCGCGTTTGCAGAGTGCTGACAAGGAGGGGGCGTGGCCTCCGGCGCGATGCCGGATTTTTTTTTTTTGATTTTTTTTTAAAAGGGGGCTGTGTGGCCCCCCTTCTTTGTAATTATTTTGGGCCCTGGGGACCCCATCCCCGAGGGCCTGACCCCCTTTTATTTGTTTTTTAAAAAGGTACGGGAAGGGGTCCGCGTGGGCCCCCCTCCCGTGGCCAATTTCGACCCGGGGACCCCATCCCCCGGGTCATTGCCACCTTAATTTTTTTTTTTTTTAATGGAGGGGGGGCTGCGTGGCCCCCCTCCTAAGGCCTCCTTAGGCCCCGGGGACCCCATCCCCCGGGGCCGGCCTTTATTTTTTTATTTTTTTTAAAATTATTTTTGGGGAGGGGGGCCGCGTGGCCCCCCTCCCGGGCCACTACTTGCCCCGGGGACCCCATCCCCCGGGCCTGGCCCTATCCTTTGGGGTCTGTGGGGGGACCCCAACTCCCCCACGGACCATGCCGGCTCCCCGCGTCCTGCCGGCATTGCTTTTCCACATGGGGAGCTGCTAACATGCAGCCTCCCATGTGGAAAAGCAAGCTGCTTTGAATTTTGAAGCGAGAGCAGGTTTCTCTGCTCTCGCTTCCAAAATTCAAAGCAGTTTGCTATGACAGGACGGGAGCCGCGAGGCTCCCATCCTGTCATAGCAAACTACAGTGTCCCGGGGGTAGGTACCCCGGGACACTGCAGGAGCCGGCCCTGGGGGCTGGTGGTCCCCAGGGCCATCACTGGCTCCAGGAGGGGGGCCGCGCGGCCCCCCTCCCCACTTCTGCAAAGGAGGTGGTGGTCCCCGGGGCTTCGGGGGTCCGAAACGGACCCCCATTTTAAAATTTTTAGTGCCCCGGGGAGGTGGCGGTCCCTGGGGCGTGTGGGGGGGGCTGGAGCCTCCCCCACACAGGTATTTTAAATTTAAAAAAAGAAGCCCCGGGAGGTGGCGGTCCCCGGGGCTGCGGGAGGGCACAGAGCCCTCCCGCACCATTTTTATTAGAAAGCCCCGGGGGGTGGCGGTACCCGGGGCTTGGGGGGCCTTAGAGGCCCCCCATTAACTATAAACCCACCCCCTGCATGCCCCCAGGACTTGGCCCAACCGGGGGCAAATTAGCATCGAAGCGCGGGAGACCGCGCTTCGATTTTTTTTTTTACGGCGGGATCCGCGCACCCTAAGCGCATCCCGCCGATTTTCTTTTTAAATGCTTTTTTCTGCCCAGGGGGTCCTTGTGGGACCCCCTGAGCAGACCTAGGGGGTCAGGGTGTTTCTACCCTGACCCCTTTGTGCGTTTGCACACTTGCAATTTTTTTTTTTTTTCGGCGGGATTCGCGCACCCTAAGCGCATCCCGCCGATTTTCTTTTAAATGCTTTTTCTGCCCAGGGGTCCTTGTGGGACCCCTGAGCAGACCTAGAGGTCAGGGTGTTTCTACCCTGACCCCTTTGTGCGTTTGCACACTTGCAATTTTTTTTTTTTTTCGGCGGGATTCGCGCACCCTAAGCGCATCCCGCCGATTTTTTATTTTTTTTAAATGCTTTTTTCTGCCCAGGGGGTCCTTGTGGGACCCCCTGAGCAGACCTAGGGGGTCAGGGTGTTTCTACCCTGCCCCCTTTTTGCGCTTTGCGCACTTGTTTCTGTCCCTCGGTTCTACCGAGGGACAAAATGGCTGCCAACACTTCCTGATTTGGAGTGTTGACAGCCAATTAGCATGTAGCTCGTGATCGGGAGGGTACGCGGACCCTACTCGGCCATAGATATATATGTGACTTTACTTTTGATTTTCTCAGGAACTACTGAACGGATTTACACCATTTAACAAAAAGGGTTCTTTCTGAACCAAGAACTACCTCTTTGCCAAATTTGGTGTAATTCCGTTCAGCAGTTCGGGCTGTAGCCGTGGCTAAAGTTTCCTATGGGAAAATGAATGGGGAAAACACGTTTTGGGACCCCCTTTTTCTCGGCCCCCGCTTGACGAATCACCCCGAAACTTTCAGGGTAGGAGCGGACCGGAGCGGGCCATAAAGTTTGAAAATTTTGCGAAGATTCGTCAACCGACGCAAGAGTTATTTCAAATAGACTGTTGCGGATTTCCTATGGAAAATAGGTCCTAACTATAACTATCTACTGGCGACCGCCAGTAGATAATATATATATATATATATATATATATATATATATATATATATATATATATATAAGACCGACAAACGCAATAAAGAAAACTTCAGCACAAAATTGTGGTCCGTCTCCGTCTATGGTGTGTAAGCCGTGGAGTGGCGGAGTGACTGGATATATATATATATATATATATATATATGCACATATATGTCTATGTGTGTTTATATAAGTATATATTTATATGCAGTGTTAAGTATTTTTGGAATTTATGTAATGTACATCATATTATTGTTAGATACTAAAATATGTAAGATATACTACAGTAAACTATATACATATATTAAAAACCAATACTTTTGAATGATATTAGTCTTAAACAGCATTTATTTTTGTACATACAAATATAAACATAAGGACACAATATTTTGGTAAATAATATTTTTGATGTTTGTGTCAAACAACATTGTTAACTCGATATTGTGTCAGTGATGAAGGCCTGCCAGAGTGAAAAATAGCTTTTGGGTGGTAGTTACTTCAAGGACATGTTAACATTAATTTTATGGCAAGGCACGGAGGCCAATATTATGCATATCTCTTTAATTGCCAACTCACAGCAGCAACTACAAAAAAATTGAAAGAACTTAGAATAATAAACTTAACATTCTAAAGTCTATTTCATCCTGTGTGTGGCAGCCATCTTCCTTCTATGTTGCTGCTCACAGCCAAAATAAGTTAATTACATTTTTTCTGCTTGCCTTTTGATGTATTGAGCGCTGTTGTGACTCTATAGCATGTGTTTGATATGTGGCACCCTTGTCTGCGATATGTGTCATGGTTGTCATTGCATTATATTGTCGTTTTAAATGTATTAACTTATCAGTGCATGATATTATTAACCTTGTCTGCGCCTGTTTTGCTGGCGCTGGGGATTCCCACCACCTTGCAGAGTCCTTAGATTCAGAATATCTTTTTACGAGGTTCCGTCTAGTTTGACAGATGACCTCGACTCAGGGGGAAGCGTGAGTGCACGCTCGTTGCACTCGATACCCCTCCGGCTGACTCTTTGAGGACGCTGCGGGGACTCGATTTGTTCCTCAAGCCTCCCAATTCCCCGAGGACAGTTCAATTTCGCCTACGGTCTTCTTTGACCAAAACGCTCAAGGCGGGGAGGAGGCGCGAGGGCACGGTCGTTGCTCTCGCATCCCTCCGCGTTGTTTAAAAAAGGCATTGTGAGGGCGAGCGGATGAATTTCCCTTGCGCTCGACTAATAAGACGTTTTTTCTTCACGGCGCATTACTTATATCTACGAGCGCGAGCAGTCGACCTCGCGCTCGGATATTTTTACTAGATTTATTAGATTTTACTAGAACAAACAAGAACAAATAAAAAATTTGACAAAACATTTGGGGCACTTACTCATTGACTACCGACACCTTGAAGCATGTCCTGAAGGCTCCTAGGCCACCGTAACAACGTCACATGACGCGACGGCCATTTTAGCTTGGTTTAACATAGCACATTTACATTATAATCGGGCGGCCATCTTTTGGGCTTTAGAAGAGCCCGAGTTACCGTTTTTTTCCTCGGTCAGCTTGCCAGGGTCAAGGGTTTAGCAGCTATTTGGTCGGTACTTCAAGTTAACTTTTAATTTTGGAATTTCAAGTCACATAGTAGAACATTAGTGTAGCAGGTTTTTTAGGGTGACTAATTCTAGTTTTGGTGATTGATTCTCCTAGAGACTATGGAAGAGAATAGGACTAGTGAAGCTAATATGGAGATTAAAGTGCAAGATTGTGGATAAGGCAGTTTCTGCTTTGGCGTCTCAGTTGGGTAAGAAACTGGACGACTGTATGGACGAGTTGGAAGGGAGATTTGGTGAGAGACAAAATGAGGAGCAGTTCTGGTCAGTTGAGCAGGGGATTGGTAATACCTCAGCAAGTGGAAGTGCCAGTGGAAGTGCTAAAAAGGTTACCCAAAAGAGGAAACATCTGGAGAAAGAGAGGATCACTAAAGGAAATGGGGCCTTTAATCAGAAAGGCTTTGGGAAGGCAACTCATAAGGAGTTGAGTGAAAAGGCTATAAAGGCCACTAAAAGGGAGCGCAGGGCTATTGCCTGAGATGAATCCTCCAGCAGTGGATATATCATAACTTCATGTTCCTCAGACTTTGACTCCTCAGAGGAAGAGATTAAGAAGAAGAAAGTTAAAAAGGAGAGGAGTGAGAAACAAGCTTTAGATCAAGTCGTAGATCCCTTGGGTGACCTCATGTTTGACCCCAGTACTATCCAACATCCTCTCTCCTCAATGGGCACCATCAAAGCATGTGGCTCAATACGTGGAATATTGGATTAGGAGAGAAATGCCCAAGGAGGTTAGGAAAAGACTCCTATCGGAGTGTCCAAGACCCTCCCTTTCGAATAAGGTGGCTGTTAGAAATGGGATCTCTAGTTGGCAAGGGCTTGCACCTTTGTCCAAGTAGGGACCCTTTTTCCTAGTCAGGGTAAGGGAGTTACACTCCTAAAATAACCCCTGCTCACCCCCTTGGTAGCTTGGCACGAGCAGTCAGGCTTATTCCAGAGGCAGTGTGTAAAGCATTTGCACATAACCAACAGTAATACAGTGTAAGCACTACAAACGGACACCACACCAGTTTAGAAAAATAACCAATATTTTTATATACTCAAGACAAGACCAATTACGACAAAAATCCACAATACTATACTTTAAAAATGAATGCTTGATAAGGTAACTTCTTCTTTGCAGGAATAACACAAAAGCAAAGTTTGTGCGAGTCGGTAGCCCCGTCCGGGTCTACCGCAATGCTGAATTACACAGAGTCCAACAGTTCCAGCCGACCGCGTCGCTACGGGCCAGCAGAGTCGTAAACAGACTCGGTCACAGTACCTTTCTCGTTGTGGCTGGTACGGAGTGTACGAGCCGGTCGGCGTTCGTCGCGGTTGCGGTGAAAGACGGAGCGATGCAAGGTGCGGTGTCCCTCGATGCGGTGCAGGCAGCGGCTCGATGAGCGTCGTGCAGACGGAGTCAGTGAGTCCAAGGCGTGCGATGCAGGGAGAGACGATGCTCGATGCGGTGCTGACAGGTTGCGATGCAGGCGACCAAGCCAGTGTGCGGGAGCTGGCGTCGGACAGCGGTGCGAGTCGGAGCGGTGCGTCGCAAACGTGCGAGCGGTGCCCCAAATGCGATGCGGTCACGACTGTTGAGCCAGTTGCAGCGACCGCGTCGGTCGGGTCCGGCTGGTTCAGTGAAGCGATGCGATGCGATGCGAACTGCGGTGCCCACAGGTCACGGTGCAAGCAGCGGCTCGGTGTTGACGGCGTCGGACGTCGCCTACGGTGAGACCAGGGTTGCGATGCGAAGCGGGGCGATGCGGTCTGCGGTGCAAACAGGTCACCGGTCAGGGATGGATTTGGTTGACGGAGTCGGTTGCAGTTCCCTTCCTCTGTGGCAACTGAAACAGCATTCCAGAAGCGGTACCCAGAGGCTTGTGAAGTCTTTGCAGTCCCTGAGACTTCTTAACAGGAGGCCAGCTCGGTTTCAGGCCCTTGGAGATACTCAGCACAAGTTTGTAGAAAGTTCAGTCCTTTCACTGCCCAACACAGAAGCAGCAACTGCAGGCCAACCCAACAAGGCAATAACTCAGCAAAGGGGCAGTACTCCTCCTAGCAGCTCTCCAGCTCTTCGTCTTGACAGGTTCCTTGATTCCAGCGAGATCTAAATTCATGGGGTCAGGGCCCCAATATTTATATCCCAAATTCCTTTGTTCTCTGAAGGCAGAGAGGCCTTCGCCTAGTCCAAACCAGTTCTGGAGCACTTTGTTGACAAGTCTCCGTCCCTTCTTTAAGAGAGTAGGCCAGGGACATCAGACGCACCACAGGAGGTGGAGCCAGCATTGTGGAGGGAAGGCACTGTCCTATTCAGGGCCCAGGTGCAACTCCTCCCACCCATCTACATGGGGAACAGGTAGCCTTGCAATAGTGAAAAATGAACTAGGCTGTAATTCACTATCAGGACATGCCACACACACCAGGGCATGTCCTACCTTTGCATACAACGCACCCCTGCCCACAGGGGTACCTTGGGCCTACCTTAGGGGTGACTAACATGTAGAAAAGGGAGGTTTAGGGACTTGCAAGTGTGCGCACTTGCCAAGTCGACATGGCAGCCCCAGGCTGCGCACAGGCTCTGCAATGGCAGGCCCGAGTTACATTTTACGGGCTGTTTGCGTGGGTGGCACAATCCAGTGCTGCAGCCCACCAACAGCATTTGGTCTATAGGCCCCGACACTCGCAGTGCACTTTACAAGGGATTGACACATAAACCAAATAGGCCAATCATGGAAACGCCAATCCATAACACATTTTATACAGGAGCACTTGCACTTTCCCACTGGACAGCAGTGAGGAAAGTGCGCAGAATCATTACACCAGCAAAAACAGAGTCAAAACCGGGAGGTCAGAAAGCAAAAAGTCAGGGGAAACACGCCAAAAGATGCCAAATATAACACATGTCCCCTCCAGCTGAAAGTAGGGAGAACTACCCAACCCCATTGGAGTTCTCTTCACTAAGGCGGAAGAACCTGGACAGACCATCTGCGTTGGCGTGTTCTGTACCAGGACGGTGTTCCACCGTAAAGTCCATTCCCTGTAGGGAGATGGACCACCTCAGCAGTTTTGGATTCTCACCCCTCATTTGCATCAACCATCTGAGCGGCCTGTGGTCTGTCTGAACCCGGAAGTGAGTCCCAAACAGGTATGGTCTCAACTTCTTCAGCGCCCAGACCACAGCAAAAGCTTCCCTTTCTATGGCACTCCACCTCTGTTCCCTGGGGAGTAGTCTCCTGCTAAGGAAGACTACAGGCTGATCCAGGCCCTCTTCGTTCAGTTGTGAGAGCACCGCTCCCACACCATGCTCTGAAGCGTCAGTCTGCACGACGAATTCCTTGGAGAAGTCAGGTGCCTTGAGCACGGGCGCCGTGCACATGGCTGCCTTCAGGGCATCAAAAGCTTTCTGGCAGGACTCAGTCCAGATCACTTTCCTGGGCTGCTTCTTAGAAGTCAGCTCTGTTAAGGGGGCAACGATGGTGCCATAGCCCTTAACAAATCTCCTATAGTAGCCGGTGAGACCTAAGAAGGCTCTCACCTCTGTCTGGGTCTTGGGGGCTCCCAAGCCAGAATGGTGTCAATCTTGGGTTGTAGGGGCGCCACCTGGCCGCTTCCTACCTGGTGTCCCAAGTACACCACAGAACCCTGCCCGATCTGGCACTTACTGGCCTTGATCGTGAGGCCTGCACCTTGCAGAGCCCTCAACACTTTCTCAAGGTGCTGTAAATGTCCTTCCCAGCTGGAACTGAACACAGCAATGTCATCCAGGTAGGCAGCACTGAAATCCTCCAGCCCAGCCAACACTTGATTGACCAACCTCTGAAAGGTGGCAGGGGCATTCTTCAACCCAAAAGGCATCACCCGGAATTGGTAATGACCTTCTGGGGTTGAGAATGCTGATCTCTCCTTGGCCCCATCGGTTAAGGCAATCTGCCAGTACCCAGACGTCAAATCAAATGTGCTGAGGAACCGGGCAGCTCCCAACCGATCAATGAGCTCATCAGCTCTGGGGATGGGGTGCGCGTCAGTCCTGGTGATGGCATTGAGCCCACGGTAGTCCACACAAAACCGGAGTTCTGGAGTGGCACCGGGCGCAGCAGCCTTTGGGACCAAGACCACTGGGCTGGCCCAAGGACTGTGGGAGAGCTCAATCACCCCTAACGCCAACATCTTAGAGACCTCCTCCTTGATGCTGGCTCTGACCCGGTCAGTCAACCTGTAAATCCTGTGCTTCACAGGAGGGCTGTCACCAGTGTCCACGTCATGGGTACACCAGTGAGTAACACCGGGGGTCAGAGAGAACAGTGGGGCGAACTGTCCCAACAACTGGTGACAGTCCCCCTGCTGCTCCTGAGTCAGAGTAGGGGAGAGGATCACACCTTCTACTGACCCATCATGCTCCTTGGTAGACAGGAGGTCAGGGAGAGGCTCACTCTCCTCTTCCACCCCATCATCTGTCGCCAAGAGCATACTCACTTTGGACCTCTCGAAGTGGGGCTTGAGGCGGTTCACGTGAAGGACCCTCAAAGGGTTCCTTGGAGCTTGCAAATCCACCAGGTAGGTGACGTCACTTTTGCGCTCCACCACCTCATATGGCCCAGTCCACTTGTCCTGCAAGGCACAAGGTGCCACTGGGGCCATGACCCACACTTTTTGCCCAGGTTGAAATTCGACCAGAGTGGCATTCTGGTCATACCATCTCTTCATTTCTTCCTGGCTGGCTTCTAGGTTCGCCTGAGCGAGTTTCCTGAAGCGGGCAGTTTGGTTTCTAAAGGCCAGCATGTAGCTAAACACATCCTGGGAGTTTTCCTGGGAGCTGCCTCCCAGCCTTCCTTTACCAAACTCAGAGGTCCTCTGACAGGGTGGCCATACAGGAGCTCAAAGGGGCTGTACCCAAGAGACTTCTGAGGCACCTCCCTGTATGCAAAGAGTAGGCATGGCAAGAGGACGTCCCACTTACGCCTCATGGGTTCTGTTAGACCCTTGATCATGCCTTTCAAGGTCTGGTTGAATCTCTCCACCAGACCGTTTCCTTGTGGGTGGTAAGGAGTGGTGAACTTGTAGGTTACCCCACACTCCTTCCACAGGGATGTCATATACTTGGATATGAAATTGGTCCCCCTATCAGAAACCACCTCTCTGGGGAATCCCACACGGGAAAAGATCCCCATTAACGCCTGGCCCACCACTGGCGCCGTCGTTGTCCTGAGAGGGATTGCCTCCGGGTACCGGGGTGGCATGGTCCACCAAGACCAGGATGTACCTGTTGCCCATGGCTGTCTTGGGATCCAGTGGCCCCACAATATCCATCCCTACCCTTTCGAAGGGTGTACCAACAACAGGAAATGGTTGGAGAGGAGCTTTGACCTTCCTCCCACTCTTACCACTTGCCTGGCAAGTTTGGCAAGACCTACAGTGTGCATCTGACTGCCTTCGCATTTGGGGCCAAAGAAGTGGGTGACAAGCCTGTCAAAGGTCTTGTCCTGCCCCAAATGTCCTGCCAAAGGCACGTCATGAGCCAGACCCAGTAGGAAGGTCCTGAAGCGCTGGGGTACCACCAGCACATGGGCTGACCCAGGCTCAGCAACCTTAGGCTCACTGTATAGGAGACCACTCTCCCAGTAGATCAGATGTGACCCGGACTGATTACCAGCTGCCTGGTCTGCAGCCTGCCGCCGCAGACCCTCCAGAGTAGGGCACTCGCTCTGCTCCCTGCAGAACTCCTCCCTGGTGGGACCCCTTTCTTGCTGCCAATGGGTCAGCTCAGAGATGTCTCCCAGTTCGGCTACCTGCTCCCCTGTAGGCACCGGGCGTCCCCTCGAGGTCCACCTCCTCCCGGTCCGTGGGAACTTCGGGGGCCGGTTTCCCGCGCCCCTGCCCTTTCTCTTGGCAGGGACTTGGGCCACTTTTCCAGGCTCCAAGTCCTCTTGATCACCCTTTCTGGCTGCCATTGACCGAGTAGACACGCATGCCCACTCTGGCAACCCAAGCATCTCCAAGTGAGACCTGAGCTCAACATCCTTCCATAAGGACTGCTCCAGGTCGTTACCTAGCAGACAATCTACAGGCATGGTAGGGCTCACAACCACCCTCAAGGGACCTGAGACCCCCCCCATTCAAAGAGAACCTGCGCCACCATACACTGGCGCTCAGAGTTGTCTACAGCAACTACTTGGTGGAATGCTCCTGGGACTACCTGCTTCTCAGAGACCAGGTGACACCGGACTGAGGTCACACTGGCTCCAGTATCTCTGAGAGCCTCTACCCTGTTCCCATTGATGGTCACCCAGGTGCTATATTTCTTTGTGTTAGGGGGCACCTGGTTTCCTGGGACCATCTCACTGTCCCCTAGTGAGACAAGGGTCATTTCTGCGGGATCCCTACCCTCCTGTGGGCACCCCTCCTCCCCAAGCGCTACACTAGCCAACACTTTGGACTGTCCAAAGGTGGGTGGCTGTGTCCCCTTTGGGCACTTGGGGTCCCCCTTAAAGTGACCTACCTGGTCACATGCATAACACTTGCGGGGCCGGTCTCAACAGGCTTCCCTGTAGAGACCCCTTTCTTCTTATCACCGGGGGCTAGGAACCTTTACCCTGGGTACTAGTTTGGGGCCCTTTAGAGAACTCCTGTGCTTTACCCTTGTCCCCCACCTTTCTGCTGGGGACCCTGCCCACCTTTGGCTGAGTCTCCCCCAAACGCTTTCTTGTGGACCCTGGTACTCACCCAGCGGTCCGCTTCCATAGCAAGCTTCCTGGGGTCAGTTAGCTTACTATCCACTAGGTGCTGGCGCAGATCTGCAAAACATAGACTAGACAAGTGCTCCCATGCAATCAAGTTGTAGAGCCCCTGAAAATCTTTTACACTACTGCCCTTCACCCAACCATCCAGCGACCTGCAGAACACATCCACACATTCCAACCAAGTGTTGGCATCAGACTTCTTACTGGACCTGAACTGATCCCTGTACTTTTCAGGAGTAAGACCATACTTAGTGAGAAGGGCATCCTTCATGTCAGCATAGGTGAGGTGATACCCCTTACCCAAAGCTATCAGAGCATCCCTTGCTTCTTCAGGGAAAAGTGGCCACAATCCTACTCCCCAATTTTCCTCAGGGACCCCATTCATGTGTATGGCTGCCTCATAACCCTGAAACCACCTTTGTATGTCATCCCCCTTCTTGAACTCCTTGCCTACATTCTTGGGAATGTGCACAATCCTGTCTGCTTTTCTGGACGAATTGCTGCCACCATCTGAGCCTGACTTACTCCTAAGTTCTAGCTCCTTCAGTTCTCTCTCATGCTCTAAGAGCATCTTCTTCTCCTCCATGGCCAATCTCTTCTCCTCCCGCTCACTCTCCAGCCTGAGCTTCTGCAGCTCAAACTACCTTGCCTCCCGCCTGTCCTCCAGCTCCTCTGGGGACAGATTGCTGCTGCCTGAACTGGCGGGTTCCCCCTCACCGAAAAGCACATCCACCCTGGAAATAGGCTCCTCCACCTCCTCACTGAGATTACCAGGCTGCCCACTGGCATGTCTGGCTGCTACCCAGGCCCTCAGCGCCTTCTGTAGCTCCTCCTTCCTTGTGAGGCCTTTAATTTGGACTTTCAGGTTTTTACAAATCGCTCGTAGCTCCTTTACGGCGTAGGATTCCAACCTATCCTCCTCAAAGATAACTTCCAGAGATGCAACGGATGATGCAGTTGATTCAGGCATGACAAAAGTAGTGAGTTGAAAACTGGCAAGATCAAAAATAGGCCAAAAGAAAAAGAACCAGTATGTGGTACATAATGGTCTGCGATATGGTAGTAGTGCACACCAATCACTGTAAGTCAAGTGCAAACACAAGTCCTATCCTCACCGCTGACAACCAATGTTAGAAATGGGATCTCTAGTTGGCAAGGGCTTGCACCTTTGTCCAAGTAGGGACCCTTCTTCCTAGTCAGGGTAAGGGAGTTACACTCTAAAATAACCCCTGCTCACCCCCTTGGTAGCTTGGCACGAGCAGTCAGGCTTATTCCAGAGGCAGTGTGTAAAGCATTTGCACATAACCAACAGTAATACAGTGTAAGCACTACAAACGGACACCACACCAGTTTAGAAAAATAACCAATATTTTTATATACTCAAGACAAGACCAATTACGACAAAAATCCACAATACTATACTTTAAAAATGAATGCTTGATAAGGTAACTTCTTCTTTGCAGGAATAACACAAAAGCAAAGTTCAGTACGAGTCGGTAGCCCCGTCCGGGTCTACCGCGATGCTGAATTACACAGAGTCCAACAGTTCCAGCCGACCGCGTCGCTACGGGCCAGCAGAGTCGTGAACAGACTCGGTCACAGTACCTTTCTCGTTGTGGCTGGTACGGAGTGTACGAGCCGGTCGGCGTTCGTCGCGGTTGCGGTGCAAGACGGAGCGATGCAAGGTGCGGTGTCCCTCGATGCGGTGCAGGCAGCGGCTCGATGAGCGTCGTGCAGACGGAGTCGGTGAGTCCAAGGCGTGCGATGCAGGGTGAGACGATGCTCGATGCGGTGCTGACAGGTTGCGATGCAGGCGACCAAGCCGGTGTGCGGGAGCTGGCGTCGGACAGCGGTGCGAGTCGGAGCGGTGCGTCGCAAACGTGCGAGCGGTGCCCCAAATGCGATGCGGTCCCGACTGTTGAGCCAGTTGCAGCGACCGCGTCGGTCGGGTCCGGCTGGTTCAGTGAAGCGATGCGATGCGAACTGCGGTGCCCACAGGTCACGGTGCAAGCAGCGGCTCGGTGTTGACGGCGTCGGACGTCGCCTACGGTGAGACCAGGGTTGTGATGCGAAGCGGGGCGATGCGGTCTGCGGTGCAAACAGGTCACCGGTCAGGGATGGATTCGGTTGATGGAGTCGGTTGCAGTTCCCTTCGTCTGTGGCAACTGAAACAGCGTTCCAGAAGCGGTACCCAGAGGCTTGTGAAGTCTTTGCAGTTCCTGAGACTTCTTAACAGGAGGCCAGCTCGGTTTCAGGCCCTTGGAGATACTCAGCACAAGTTTGTAGAAAGTTCAGTCCTTTCACTGCCCAAGACAGAAGCAGCAACTGCAGGCCAAACCAACAAGGCAATAACTCAGCAAAGGGGCAGTACTCCTCCTAGCAGCTCTCCAGCTCTTCGTCTTGACAGGTTCCTTGATTCCAGCGAGATCTAAATTCATGGGGTCAGGGCCCCAATATTTATATCCCAAATTCCTTTGTTCTCTGAAGGCAGAGAGGCCTTCGCCTAGTCCAAACCAGTTCTGGAGCACTTTGTTGACAAGTCTCCGTCCCTTCTTTCAGAGAGTAGGCCAGGGACATCAGACGCACCACAGGAGGTGGAGCCAGCATTTTGGAGGAAGGCACTGTCCTATTCAGGGCCCAGGTGCAACTCCTCCCACCCATCTACATGTCGATCTTGCTATTCAGCCCTGTGCTGACTCACCCTGTCTCCTGGCATCCCCCAGCCCCTGTCACTCACACTCCAGACAAGGAATACACAACCTCGCAGAGGCAGGCTTGGATGGTTAGACAAGAAAATACCCACTTTCTAAAAGGGGTATTTTCAAACACAGAATGTTAAAACCAACTTCACTAAAAGATGCATTTTATCATTCTGAGTCCAGGCATACTAAACTCGAATTTCTACCATGTTCCCGGGGTCAGTTAGGATTATAAGCTGTAATAATCAAAACTGTCCGTTCTGGCCTATGGGGAACAGGTAGCCTTGCAATAGTGAAAACGAACTAGGCTGTAATTCACTATCAGGACATGCCACACACACCAGGGCATGTCCTACCTTTCGCATACAACGCACCCTGCCCATAGGGGTACCTTGGGCCTACCTTAGGGGTGACTAACATGTAGAAAAGGGGAGGTTTAGGGACTTGCAAGTGTGCGCACTTGCCAAGTCGACATGGCAGCCCCAGGCTGCGCACAGGCTCTGCAATGGCAGGCCCGAGTTACATTTTACGGGCTGTTTGCGTGGGTGGCACAATCCAGTGCTGCAGCCCACCAACAGCATTTGGTCTATAGGCCCCGGCACTCGCAGTGCACTTTACAAGGGACTGACACATAAACCAAATAGGCCAATCATGGAAACGCCAATCCATAACACATTTAATACAGGAGCACTTGCACTTTCCCACTGAACAGCAGTGAGGAAAGTGCACAGAATCATTACACCAGCAAAAACAGAGTCAAAACCGGGAGGTCAGAAAGCAAAAAGTCAGGGGAAACACGCCAAAAGATGCCAAGTCTAACAGTGGCCTATACACCCAAATTAGATGCAAAGATGCTAACCTTCCTAAATAAATTTGGTAGAGACCCGAGAAGGGAACTTGATAAGGGACTAAAGAGGTGTCAGGACCGCCTTCTTGATGTGTTTGGGCCTTTGCCGAAGATTTTCGACCTCTGTGAGTATGCTTATCTACAAGAATCTGTTGTTGATATTTTGGAGTTAAGACAGTGGGTACAAAGAGCGGTTTGTTTGCTGGGGAACGCGAAAGCATCCCTGTGTATTAAGCGTAAGAAGATCCTACTTATGAAAATAGACCCAAAGATGGCAGAACTAGCTGGGAAAGAGTAAGGCATGGAGGCAAATAGTTTCCTCCTTGGAGAGGAATTTGTTAGAGAGATGACTCGGTATGCGGGAGCCTTTAATTCAATACAGAAAGTCCAGAAGGGCATCAGAAAGGTTTTTGGATTGGCCGGGAGAATGCGGGGTCGATTCCCCGGCCGAGGCATCAGAATCCCACGAAGCTCCTTCTCTCGTGGGTACAGACCCGGAACTTTTCAAGCGACAAACTATACTCCCGGTTTCTACCTTCAAAGGCAGAGGGGAAGAGGTCGATTTAGAGGAGCGAGGAGATCAAGTAATCAAGGTATGTTTGGCAAACAACCCTTTATCTTTTCCAGTAAAATTGGGTGGCAGACTCTCCCATTTTTTAGACAGATGGAAGGAGATTACTTCCGATCCATGGGTGTTACAGATTGTAAGCAGCTATCGAATAGATTTCGTAGAGAGACCAGTCCAGGTAAGACCTCCGCCTTCCTTAAGGTTTGCAAAAGAGGAAGAAAAAATAGTAGACCAGGAGGCTCAAGAGTTAGAGAAGAAGGGTGCCATAGAGTTAGCAATCGAATCCTCCCCAGGGTTTGTAAGCAATTTATTTCTGGATCGAGAAAAAGGACAAGGGCATGAGGCCAGTCATAAACTTGAAAGATTTGAACGATTGGGTGGAATACAATCATTTCAAAATGGAGGGTATCCATATGTTAAGAGACCTTTTAAGGAAAGGAGATTGGTTAACCCGCCTAGATCTAAAAGATGCATACTTGACTGTCCCTGTCTGCCACGATCAGAGGGACCTTTTGAAGTTCCAATGGCAGGGAACCATGTGGCGATTCAAAAGCTTTCCCTTCGGTTTAACATCAGCTCCATGGTGCTTTACAAAGATAATGAGACCGATAGTGGCTTGGTTGCGATCGAGAGGGGTCAGGCTGATCATCTACTTAGACAATATCATTATTATGTATCAAAGCAGGGAGATAGCTCAGGAGCACACCGCGTTGGCAGTTCGCTTGATAGAAGACTTGGGTTTTGTGGTAAACAGAAAGAAGTCATGTTTGGAACCCAGTCAGGAGACTGTTTTCTTGGGTTTTCAGATTTGGACATTGGACTGTGTGTTGAAGTTACCAATAGAAAAGGTGAGGAAAATTTGCAGAGAGATCAGGAGGATGTTAACAAGCGACTGGGTAACTTTAAGACAGATAGCGAGAGTTCTGGGTCTCCTTTCAGCCACCATTCAAGCAGTCTTCCCGGCTCCCTTACATTATTGGGCTATCCAAAGAATAAAAACTATGTATTTGCACAAAGGGGTAAGATATTCTCAGAAGGTTCAGATGGATTTGGAAACGAGAAAGGAATTAAGGTGGTGGCTGGAGAATCTAGAGGTTTGGAAGAGAAAGGCGATTTTCGGGCCGAGCCCGGATGTAGTAATAGAATCAGATGCCAGTCTGCAAGGTTGGGGAGCAAGATGTGGCTCTCTGACAACAGGTGGGAGATGGACAGGTCAGGAGAAAGATATGCACATCCACTATTTGGAGTTGCTGGCAGGTTCGTTTGCAGTAAAGAGTTTTGTCAAGGATCAGACGAGATGTTGTGTACTCTTAAAGATGGACAACATTTCAGCGGTAAGATATGTAAACAAGTTAGGGTGCCCTTGTTCAAAAGCTCTAGCAGACTTGGCGAAGGAATTTTGGCATTACTGCCTGAGCAGAAACATTATGATTGTAGCTCAATACCTTCTGGGAATAAACAATACTGTTGCAGATTGGAATTCAAGACAGCTGGTGGATTTCAGCGTTTGGAGGTTGAACAGGGAAATGTTCAATTCTATAGACAGGAGATGGAGTCCTCTGGCAGTGGACTTGTTTGCAAACAGGGTGAATGCTCAGATTCACAGCTTCTACAGTTGGAGGCCGGACCCAGCAGCCGAGGCTGTAGGTGTTTTTCTGCAGGTCTGGGGCAGGTTACGGAATTATGCATTAACTCCCTTTGCCTTGATTCAAAGGCTGTTAATAAAAGTAAAGAGAGAGAAAGGGGAATTAGTGCTTATAGCCCCTTCCTGGACTTCCCAGGTTTGGTTTCCCGACATTATGGAGCTGCTGATTGCCGACCCGGTTCTTCTTCCGAGCGTACCAGAGTTGTTGACAAACGCATCAGGGGAGTATCACAAATTGGTTCTTCAAGGTCATTTAAGCTTGATGGCTTGGTTGGTTTCGGGATAGCCTGGCAAGTGTCAGGCTTATCATTGGAAGCTTCGAAACTCATTAAAGAGTCATGGGCTCCAGGGACTTCAGAAGCGTACAGGTTGGCCTGGAAAAGATGGGTTTGTTGGTGTTCTAAGAGGAGTCTGCATCCCGTTTCAGCACCTCAGGTGGAAGTTGTGAATTATTTGACAGAGTTTTTTCTTGAGGGAAAACTTACAGTGCAGTTAACATCGGTAGGTCTGCCATCTCAGCAGGTCATGATTTATTTAACTGCTTACCTGTAGGTCAACATGATGTGTTTAAGAGACTATTGAGAAGTGTAAGAATAAAGGCTCCACTAGGGGCAAAATTTTCATCCCTATGGGACGTTGATCTAGTACTTAAAGAACTATTGAGTTGGAACGAAAATGAGTTTTTGGACTTGAAGGAACTCTCTCTGAAGCTGGTTATGTTATTATGTTTGGTTTCTTTTAGAGGAGTTTCAGATGTTAGAGCTCTTGAAATTTCTGGGCGTAGCTTTGTTCCAGAGGGAGTGTGCTTGTATGTCACTAAGAGAACCAAAACTATGTCTCGAACTATATTTTATCCTTATTTAAATGAGTGTAGGAAGTTGTGCATGGTGAGCTGTTTATGTGAGTATGAGAGAAGAACAGAATGTTTGAGATGCAATGCGAACTCTCAGCTGATAATTTCTTTCAGAACCCCCACATAAGGCTGTGTCTGCGCCTACCTTGGCTCACTGGGTCAAAGAGGTCATGAGAAGAGCAGGGATTGATTTATCTAGGTTTCGAGCTCACTCTATTAGAGGGGCTATGGCTTCTAAGGCTCTGATTTTGGGTGGAGGACTGCATAAGATCTTATCTGCGGCTGACTGGTCATCAGATTCCGTATTCAAGAAATTCTATTTTAAACCTGTGGATTGTGCAGTAAGGAATATTATGGCAAGGCTTTAAACATGCATAATATTGGCATCCGTGCCTTGCCATGAAATTCAGATTATCCACAGCTAGGATGGGTAGAAAATCATGATTTTATTAAAGACACGGAGGCTGATATTATCTTTGCCTTTGATTCCCACCCTTTAATATATTGTTTGTGATTCTTTTCAGGAGGAGACGTCAAGAAGTAATTTGAAAAGAAGAAAAAGGATTTTACTTGTTCTATTGGACATTTAGGGATTGATTTATTAAATAGTTTTTATTCACGGTTCGATGTGGCGGGATGTTCGCAGCAAAAAAGAAGGAAGATGGCTGCCACACACAGGATGAAATAGACTTTAGAATGTTAAGTTTACTATTCTAAGTTCTTTCAATTGTTTTGTAGTTGCTGCTGTGAATTGGCCCATCCTAGCTGTGGAAAATCTGAATTTTCTACACGTTCTACTTTTAAATATCATGCACCCTTCCTTATTAGCTGTAAGGCCTATATATGGTTTAGTTATAAATATTTAAAAGGAAGGTTTGGACCAGTCAAAAGGGTTTATTTTGACAAGTCAAATTACTATTTTTACACTGCTGCAGTGAGACGCGAAGCCATGTTTGCACTGCCACTGTAGTGGATAGAACAGTAGGTGCTGCAGTACACTAGTGGCATTTAAATTCCAGGCCCTGGGTACATCTTATACCATACAATAGGACGTACAAGTATGTTAAATATAACAATTAGGATTATGCCCATTAGACCATCTTTAAACGTGGAGCACAGACACTTTACTGGTGGTTAGCAGGGTTAAAGTGCACAGAGTTCTAAAGCCAACAAAAATATAGGGTCCAGCAAAAGGTGAAAAATACAGAGGGACTGTGCAGAAAAGGCAGATTCCCTAACATATATATACTAAACAAGCAGGTCTCTGAATCATGCCAACTCCACTTCGGAAATTGAAATGCAATGTTTTTCCAAGTTATTTCAATTAATAAATTCAAAAAATCAGAAAAGCACCTAGGGCCAGATGTAGGTGGCAAAATACCGAGCACTAACGCTGAAATTCGCAGAATTTCAGCGTTAGCGACCGGTAAATGGCCATACACAATGTAGGTAATGGCAAACGCAATCGCAAAATAAGGAATCGCAAAAAATAAGGGAAACCAGTTAGCGATTCCTTAATTTGCGATTAGTACACACCAAATCCGTAAATAGCTAATCGCAAAATAAGAAATCCTTATAAAAAATCGCAAATCGATGTAGCAAAAATCGCTAATACCGATTTTTCAAAAATTTGTTATTTAGGAGTCGCAAATTACCACGGACTCAAAGCAGGTGGTAATCAGGTGCACTGCATTTAAACAGCCCCAAAATGCAACAGTATGAAAACAATGGCGGCCCTCTATGTAATTGCAAGGCGGCTTCGGTTTCAAGCAGCAGGACAGAGGATCTGGAGACGGGAGGAATGCGTGTACAGACTGCGCATCACATTATTCCAACTGACTGAGGCTGAAATTCATGAAAGGTACAGGCTTCACCCCCAAACCATCCTAGACCTGATACGGGACCTGCACCCACTCCTGGAGCATCAGACACCAAGGGCGCACGCTATACCACCACATGTCCAGGTGCTTTGCAGCCTGCACCTACTAGCATCAGGAAGCTACCAGGGGGGTGATAGCTGTGGCAGGTGGAGTGTCACAGAGTTGCCTGTCCCATTTTTTCAACACTTTCCTGGATGCCATGATGCATAGGATGCACCACTACATACGGTTTCCCAGCACACAGGCGGAACTGCATAAAACCAAGACGGATTTCTATCAAAAGGCACAGTTCCCACATGTTATTGGGTGCATTGATGGGACACACATACCAATCTGCCCACTTGCAGCTACAGAGTACATATATTGGAACCGCAAATCTACACATTCCAACAACGTGCAGGTGATTAGTGATGCGGACCACATCATCACCGACATCGTAGCAAAATTCCCAGGGAGCACCCATGACTCCTACATATTCAGGAACAGTGGGATCTACACACGTCTGGCTGGGGGCGAATTCGGAGAAGGATACCTGCTAGGTAAATCAATGTGACACACCCTGATGTATACCTTGGATGAATGTGTTGGTGAATGTCATTAATGATTCTTCCTTTCTCACTCAGGTGATAGCGCATATGCCGTGCGGGCATTTATCCTGACTCCATATCTCAACCCATCCTCCCCCAGTGAGAGGAGATACAATGTGGCACATAGATCTACGCGCAATGTTGTGGAGCGCACATTTGGACTCTTAAAAAGCAGGTTCCGCTGCCTCCACAAAAGTGGAGGTGCACGGCAGTACCGCCCTATCATCTGCTGTAAAATTATAGCAACGTGTGCCATGCTGATTAACCTTGCGACAAAGAAAGGAACAGCAGTGGAACTAACTGACTCAGAGGATGAGTGTGAGGATTGCCCACAGCCAGAGCACAGTGCAGCAGGTGTGGCAGCACCCCAAGATGGGAGACACAGACGAGCTGAAATCACACGCAACTATTTCTGAGTAAGTAATGAGACAAAGCCAGTAACTGTAATTGTGTGACGGTGTTTTATTAACCTTAACTCAGGCAATAGCACATCACACCGCCACACCATGAAGGCTCCAACATGCCATGCCAATATTTAATTAACATTCATAGGGTGAAATGGGTTACATCACCCATCTCACTATGCCAGGTGATGGCTGTCATTATTTTCTGCACCCACGCGCAGCACTGCCACGTTCCCTGGGCACACTGTCCTCTCTGGCGGTCTGTCCTGTGGCAGCTCCATGCCTTTCACTGCGCCTCCTGGACTCAGTTATCGGGGGTGTGATGCTGCTGCGGCTAGTTGCCTCCTCACTTTCCCCCCCATCCCCTGCACCTGTTGCGGCTATTTGTGTGGTCTGGAGCACTTCCAGAGCACTGGTAACTGTGACCAGCCCTCTTGCAACGTCACAGCTGCAGTGGGCCATCTCTTCCTGCATGGCCACCGAGCGCCTGCAGCGAACAGAGGTGGCAGTGGAGAGGCGGTTCACTGCCTTAGTGTAGCAGTCCAATTTCTGTCGTTCTCTGCGCCTCGCCACACGATCTTCATCCAGTTTGCTGCACAGCAGCCTCACAGCCTCTGACATGTCCCGCATGCCCTCAGCCACAGTGTTGTTCATGCTGTTTATGCCCTCCTTAATTTCCAGCATGTGTCTGTTCATGTACACCATCTGGCGTTGAACTGATCTAATGGCTTTGCCTTGCAGGCGCTGTACCTTCAGCATATTACCCTCCAGACCGGCGAATACGCTGGACTCCTCGCCCTGTGCAACAGGACTGGCTGCCCTCGATCTGCGGCGTCTGACACCTGTGTGGGCGCGCTCCATGGGGGACTGTGGCCCTGCACCGTTCTCATCCTCTACCAGTGTGGACTGTTGGCCTCCCATGCTCTCCTCCTCTGACCCCTCCATCTCCTGGAGTCTAGCCACTGTATGCCTCCTGGCTCTCCTTGGCGGTGGTGATGGTGGTGGTGATGGTGATGGTGGTGGTGGTGGTGGTGGTGGTGTTGTGTGCTCAGCAGGCGACAGGACCTCCTCATCCTGTGAGTTGTCTCTCCTGGGTGCCTTTCCTGTGTCCCCTTCACCAGCCTTGCGCGCTGCCTCGCCTGTGGAGACAGAATGTACATTTACTCACTTGTCTGGCAGCATTGGTGTAATAATAAATTTAATGACTGCCAATCTGACTGACTGTCCTCCGCTTGCTAATTACTGATGTGTGTCACATGCCTTTGGGTTCAGTGGACTGACTGTTATGATATGTGTTACTTCTGACTACATCTCCCATAATGCATTGCTGGTGTTTTGGAACACATGTACTGGAGTGGGAATCATACTGGCTCATTGGGGATTGTGGATTGGGGTTAGGGAGTGGGGGGCACAGCATGCTGTGCATGTATCTTACCTTGCCTGTTGCCAGCTCTGGCTGAGCTGTCTGCGTCCCCAATGCCACTCACGCTCTCCGGCTGGAGGGTGGACTCCACCATTAAATCCAGGGCAGTTGGTACAGGCGCTGTAGATGTCCCACCACCTGTCTTTGTGGCTTGCTTGAGCCTTTCAGCCACCCTCTCTTTTGCACGTTTTCTGTGGTCATACCATCACTTCTTTAGTTCATCTATTGAGCGCTGTGTTACACCAATTGCATTTATCCTCTCCTGGATCACCAGCCAAATTTTCCTCTTCTGGGATTCAGGGACATGCAGGGACTGTTTGCCGAAGAGTTTATTGTGGTCCTTTGTCACCTCCTCTATCAGCACCTCCAGCTCCCTCTCACTGAATTTGTGCTTTCTTTTTCGCTCTCCTGCCTCCTTTTCCTTCTCCTGGTTGTCCATTTTTTGTTTGGTGTGTCTGCAAGATGTTTGCAAAGCAGCTCCTGTGTTGTAAGGTCTGCTCCCTGCTTCTCCCACAGCTTCAGCCACAGTGTAGCAGCAGGTGTCAGGCCACTTCCTGCTTGTGATGTCATCAGAAAGCACCGGAATGGCAGTTTAAATAGTTGCGAGTTCTTAAATACCGATTCGGTAATACCGATTCGGTATTACATAATCGCTATTTGCTAATCGGTAAATCGGAATCGGTATTTAATTTTACCGATTTTTACCGATTCGCTATTTTTTAACGAATAATTACCTACATCGGACTTTGCGAGTTCTTAATAGCGATTCGGTAAAAATCGCTATTAAGAACTCGCAAATTGAGTTTTACCTACATATGGCCCTTAGTGCTCAACTGTCAGAACATGACGAGAAAACCTACACTTAAAAGGAAAGAAAATCGTTCTCTTGCATTATCTTTCGCTCCTGCCACTCCGGATGACCTCAGTACGGGAGGAACTAAAACAAACCATGTAATTTCTATGTGACTCAGTTCTACCTCATCCATCAGAGGAACAATCTGGGCTTCTTATCCCCTTATGACCAGAGTTTATCTCTCTCATAATTACTCAGGTCAGTGAATGATTATCTGAAGACAGGTCATGTTTTTCTCCTGCCTAAAAAGCCTACCACTGTCTCAAAACACCCTGAGGGTTGCTGAGCATCTCATGGTACCTCTTCTTACCAAGCTGTTAAATGTGACAAACTTCCATCTTTTAGATTCATCTCAATCAGTTTTTAGACCAGAAAATAGCACCCTGCAACCCTAGTATGATGGTTTATGAATTCTGCTCCTAGATATGTACATTATTCTGTTTCTCCCCTTTACTTCTATAGTTATTTTATTCGTACTTCCTCTCTCTCCTACCTGAGTACAAACAGTCACTTCTTGTGGACATATCACAGACACATTGCTTTGATTATAAAATTCAAATCGCTTAGCACCCTTTTGCTACTTGAGTAAAATGGACAAATGGTTTACGCTACAGGTAAAAAAAAGAGAGAAAACGGATTTTACACTATTTCTGCTCTTTACATGGTGAGATTAATACATTTCATTATTGTTCATAGATCGGCATTTCTTTTGGGTAAATTCTTCATTACTCAACATGTTTTCTAAGTAATGCATTTGCGGTGCACAATCCATTTTCTCAATTTTGATTAGTGCAAAGAATATTGTGCTATGGACTGGAGAAAAATCTGTTTTTCTTTGTGTTTTACACGTCCAGCAATTATGGTTCTAATGGATTTGCCCTACTTTACACTGTACAAAATTTCTCTGATTTGCTCCCAGTGTCCAATTAACAAACTAATCACATTTTTAAGTTTGGTTTTATGAATATTGCTGCAGCATTTATATGCTAATTCATTTTGGAGACACGAATAAGGGAGAATGGCTTTTCCATTTGGAACCGCTGGCTTTCCAATGTCTGGCTTTGAGAACTGTTAAACTGCTTGTGTGGTTCAGCATTACAGCTTGGCCTACGCTTGGTATGATTGTTCCAATGGCTCCTGATATTTTTATTGGTAGACCTTTAGGATACTGTGGGTTCATAGTAATCACACGACTAAAGCACTGCATCGTCTGACCAGGGGTCGCAAGTCTCTTCTCTATTGCTCATCCTAGGTAAACAATTTACTGCAAAGAATGCTTCCGGCTCGTACTGAAACATACATATAGTATGTAAAAAGATTACAGAGTATCCGAATGAATGAAAACAATTGACACTGACCCCCGTCACACTGCATGCATATATTTAATGCACACAGCGCTGCAATCCTGAACTCTAAATCACCCACGCATCCACCCAGGGTTTCATGAGTCTCGTCACCCAGTGCTCCCTTGAGAAGCATCATCCTATTTGTGGGCTGGTCTCAGGGGTGTAGCTTCTATTGGTGCAGCAGGTGCAGTAGCACCAGGGCCCATTGCCTCGAGGGGCCCACTTAACCCCGATTATGGCTATATGTTATAATTCAAACAGCTTTGGGAGGGGCCCATTTCCTTCCTTGCAGTAGGGCCTCACACACTGGCTATGCTACTGGCTAGTCTATATGCATGGGTGCCTGTATCACAATTTGTATTTCACGAGTGCTGGTTCCTCTGTACGTTTGGGAGCGTTGTCGGTGCTTTATATGACAGCACTTGATCCATTTCGATTAACGTGATAATAATTTGCAGCTAACTTCATCGTGGCGATTAAAAACCACACACAGCAATTCCTCACCCTAGTCCCCCCTGATCCTTACCGGCCATTTGAGCACAACGCAGTTAATCTTTTAATACCGCCTCGTGAACTGATCGGTGATTGAGCGGAAGCTTAATGTTTGGCATCTATTTGTGGCGCTGGCTTGCTTCACCTCTCGAGTCACTGCTAAAATATCTCGGATGCCGTTATGCTGGATCAAAGCTACGAATTGCGCAGTTTATGATTGGTTTGTAACATCATCCTCCGCCGCCATCTCTGTGGAGGAAAAATAGTGCAATAGCATTCCTTACTGCGTCGCACGTGAAATGAGTAGGTGTGAAATGCCATGTGTCTTACAATAGTTGTGCATTTCTCACGTTACCGTCGGTCATGAGGCAGAGTTACTCTGGGTTAAGGCCTTCGTGTCTACTCGGTTTACAAGACGTTCACGAAGCATGGACACGCTGACAAAAAAATGTATAGAACGACTTATTTTAGGAAATGTTAGCAAGCATGGCAGTCTCCTCATATAGAAGGAGGCTCAATATGTATCCGTTTTAGGTCATAATGTAAAAAAAAGAAAGCCACTTTAAAAGCAGGGTTTATTACTAGCAATCCTCCCAAAGCTGCAAGCGCGGGCTGTACATTTCTGGCTGGCCTCATTGGTTGCTTGGAAGGGTTAATACAATCTTACCGATGGCCAGAGCTTTCTGGAAACATGTCTTTCTGAAGTTACCTTGAATTATTAATGGCGCAGACAGCATGTTGTTCGGAGCTCCGTGGGAGGGATCACGTTGCGAGGTCGGCTTTATTGTCCTGGGTTTGCTGGAACCAAGGACAATACACAGCACTCTAAAGTGGCAGGTCCGGTTACATAGGAACGGTCTCGTGACCGGCGCACTGACCCGGTTATGACACAAATTAACGTTCCCTCTTCCTTCTTTGGTCTTTAATAATTTAGGCTCAGGTTTTTTTGAATCTAGCATCAATATGTTCCTGAAACATATGATAAAAAAATCTGTCCGCAGAATGGGTTTAATCCTGTATTGTGGTTAATGAGACGGTAATGTTTTGTTTTTTTGCCCGGGTAAGTCTAGCACGTGCACCGCTAAATACGCCTTAAGAGGTTTGTGAATGACAATTCAAAAACATGTTGTTTACCAGTGTTTTTTTAAAAGTAGAACAATCACCTCGCCGTTCAACCGTATGTAATTTTGGAAGCTTTCAGAAAACAATGTTGGAAACAATTGATGTGAATGCTGCAAGAATTCTGCTTGCTTTTTGTTTTGAACACGTTTGATATTCATAAGTTTTTTTTTCTTATGGCCTTATCTTTTATTTCCTAGGATGCATTATGCATATTCAAGGACGAGTGCATTGTTTCATAAACGTAAAAATCCATTATACTCCAAGATCTCATGAAAATGTTTGTTACGACAGCGAATTGAAACTCGTCTTGAACGTTGTATCTGTTCAGTCAGTGTTAATATGCATTCTGAAGGTGGCTGCTGTTATTGTTTCACTGTCCCTATTCACCCTTTGAAAGTATACTTGATTATTATGGGATATGCACGGCGCTTCTACCTTCCGTGTTATGTCCGATGGCTCAGCGCAGTTGTCGAAAAGGCCTTATGTGATCAACAGAAAATGATCCTTAAGAAGCAGCACCGAAGGAGGGACTTAGACTCGCACCGCATGTAGCTCTTCTCCACTGCAAGCTTTAGCCTGGGCAGATGGTATACACGTGAACTAAAAAGGAATGTTTGTAATTTTTGCTTTTTTTAAAAAGCGTATGCCCCATACAATAGGTCTGAGCTAGTTATGGTGAAAAACCAATGGTAAAGACTATAGGCCTGAATGGTTCACTGGGAAAAGGTGTGTCAAAAGTCATAGGACTGATCTATTTATCATGAAAAGTTATGGCAAAGTGAGTAGGCCTGCCTTATTCATTATGAAAAACACACGCTGAAGGCAATAAGGTTGGATTTGTATTATACTGTATTAAAGCTTGTTGACAGGTGTTTTGTTACATGGAATTTCACAGATTGCTTTCATAGGCAAGAGTTTTGATGATAGTTTACCCCTTCTGACAACCGCGTGGGTAGAAGATATGAACGATGCAAATCCATGTTAACCTTCTTAAGAGATATTGGGGCAGATTTACAAGAAACTGATGCATCTGTATAGATACGTCAGTTTCACTGCGCCTGCGTGAAAATCCCTTGCGCCACTATAGATGCGCCGTATTTACAATACGGCGCACTATGGCGCAAGGATTGACAGATGCGTCAGAAATTCTGACGCATCTGTTGGTGGAAAAGTCACGCATTGTTGGAGTCGTGTCGCAAGCACGACGCAACTCCAGCAATGCCTGTTGCGGCCTATTCCCAATACACTGCGTCACTCCTTACACCTGCTTCAAGCAGGCATAAGGTTTTAACGCAGTGGCGTCCTAAAAGTCATGCAGTGAAATCTTGTAGATTTTACTGTGTCACTTTTACGAGGCTTTCCTGCGTGGGAACGCCTACCCTGCATACATTATACCTGACACAGGTATAATGCCATGCAGGGCTTTACAACGTGACGCATCTCCCTAGATGCGTCACGTTGTAAATTTGCCGCATTTTTTACGCTGCCGTTGCGTCTGACGCAACGGCAGCGTAAAAGTGACGCAATGGGCTTGTAAATCTGCCCCATTGTATCTTGTATTGATAACTAACTTTGAAGATTTTTGAATTTCATGACTGTATGACTTATGGTTACCGTGTGCGAAAGCTAATTCTCAATACAGTAGGTCTGATCTGGTTATGGTGAAAAACTAATAATACATTTCTGGCAGGTTCATTTGAAACAATCATGTCAAATGTGGTCGGTCTCATATGTTTCTAAGGAAAATTATGAAAAAAAGATAGTAGGACTGACTATTGTGAAAACCATATATGGAACCCAATATGTTTTTTTATGGGAGGATTATTGTTACACTGTGTTAAATCCTGCAGGTAGGACTTGAGTTACTTGGAGAATCACAGATTGCTGTGGTGGACAAGGATTTTGGTGTTGGATATCCCCTCTTATAAGCACTTAGGCTAGAAGATTTGCACTGGGATAATCAATTTTAGGCCTGCCTAAAATGGGGTTCACAATGTTTTGCCAACTGTGATTTTGTATTTATTTGAAATTTTATACATAGCATTTAACTATGTGTTGTTTAAAGTACTGCTAGCTGGGGGCATGGCTTGTGACCCGCGGAAGATGGCGGTGCCCGAGTGACTCTTTTCAGAGCGGCACAAACTGATGGCAGCATATCATCGTTCTCCTCACCTTTGGTGCGACGCCCACGTTTGCAGATGTCCGGGTGTCACTGAAGGTGGCTTTCTTTTTCCCCATGGATGTCCAATTCATCCTGAATCACTCACTTTATTGATGATGCTGGTTTCCTCAGTGCGGCAGGGGCGGCCATTTTAAGATGAAGCGGCTTCACACGGAGAAGTGGCGCCTCTGTGGAGGTGACTTATATCGTCTTGAATATTCTTACACGCTAAAGTATTGTCTTTTCTTCATCTCTTCTTCTTCGCTCATGGCATATTCATTTACCAGATGGGTTAAAATGACTTTTCATCGTATTTCTCACAATGAATATATTTAACCAATTACCTGTCGCATTATTGCTGGCAGTTCATTACAAAGGCATTCTTATTTGACAGCATATGCACACTTTTTGCTGCAATTTCTGGTTTTCCCTTCTTGTCTATCTTCATTGTTTATGGGTAAACTGAAAAAAGTGGCTCCTCCTGTATCTCGCTCCACGCACTCTTTTATTAAAAATTAAACTATTTTTACGCAATCCTCCAAAATGGAAGATTTCTTGGCATCTTTTCCTAAAAGTTCTCCCTCAGCTTATGTCCCTCTTGCTGCAAGGAAAGCTTCCACAAAGAGGCTGATGAAACATCCACCATCTCCGCCAAAGTCTTCTTCTCCTGTCTCCATGTATTTGGTGCTGGAGGAGATTCATGCGTTACATCCATACATGGAGGAAACTAACGCCAAGCTGCTGTTTCTTACAGATAGTTGGTCCCCGATTGATGAGCGACTAACTGTGGTAGAGCAAAGTGTGTCTTCCTTTTGGCTTACGGAGGTCAAGGTAAATGCACTTCAATCTCAAGTCTCCTCACTTCAGAAACGAGTTGAAGATTTGGAAAACAGGAATAGAAGAAACAACCTTCGCATTTATGGTATACCAGAAGTAACAGTGGGGGAAAGCCTCTCCTCTTCTTCAAATCCTTTCTTCATAAGTTGATGAACTTATCAGAAGGAACAGCTCTGAATATCCAGCGTGCTCACAGATTAGGTCGTCAACCTGCCGTTTCCTCTCATTCAAGGAGACCAAGAGGAGTTATCTTATATTTTCTAGAGTACACTGGCTTGCTTAAAGTTCTTGCAGAGGTTAAATCAATTCATCGTATCTCTTGGTTGGGTAATACTTTGTATTTTTCCCAAGACTACGCCAAAAGCACTGCAAATAGGCGCAAGGAATTTCTTAGCATGAGACCTGGTCATCGATCTCTTGGAGCCCGCTATGGTCTTTTTCATCCTTGCCTATTTAAAGTTACTTTTAATAATAAAACCACAACCTATGAAGATCCGATCCGGTTGAAGAGCTTAATCAATTCCTGTAAAGTAGAATCCATGGAATCTTCCGGATCGTCTTCTTCTCAGACTATTTAGTTCCATTGGACTTTTATTGTGGTTTTTGTCTTGTTGGATCTTTTTTCAGAATTTATGTGTTGATGAATATTCCAGCATTGTTTGTTATGATATCTTTGAATATATTCATGCAGATCCTTTATACTAATTGAATTATTTTCCTCCGTTTCAGGATTGTTTATGTTTGTGCCTACCCTTCTACCTCGTCTTATGTGCTGCGGTCTCTCCTCGCTCTCCAGTCCGAAGGGCTTGATCGTGTCATCTGTTCCATGTGGTCTCATCCCCCTCTTTTTTCTGGAATTTTTAGGTAAGTTTTGCTCTTTTTGTTTTCTCTTCTTTCAGTATGTCTCTCCTTTCCTGTCTTTGTCATCTCTTTCTTTTTTTTTCTCTTGCCACACTTTCTCGCTTTTTCTTTTTATGCTTTTCTGTTTATTTATTCTTACTCAGTTTTTTTTTACTTTATGTGCATTGTTTCACTATTTCCCTGAATGGTTGGATTGTTATATGGTTTATATCTTATAGCACATATGGTTGGTCAAGTTCATGGCATCTCCTTTTTCCTGTAACTTTTTTCTGTCTATGAAAATTGTCTCTTGGAATGTCAGAGGTTAAAATTCTCCCATTAAGAGACAGCGTGTTTTATCGCATTTATCCAAGCTTGAGGTGGATATAGCTCTTTTACAAGAATCACATCTTACAGTAAATGAATCCTTAAAGTTAAGAAGGGTTGGATAGCTGAAATCTTTTTCTCACCAGGCGATGGCAAACAAAATGGGGTTATAACTCTTTGTCATAAATCACTTTCAGGCACATGCATCAAGCTAGGATTTTGCGAGTCCTTAATAGCGAATATTAAGGATTCGCAATTAAGGACTCGCAAAATCCTATGCATGTAGGAATCACTATAATAATAGCGATTTCTTCACATTCCTTATTTGCGACTCGCAAATTACGAGTCGCAAATAAGGAATGGCTTCCCATTCGTTCCTATGGGCCTACAGGCCCATAGGACTGAATGGGAATTATGAAGCGCTATTTGCGAGTACCAATAGGTACTCAGCAAATTGCGCATGCAATTTCAAGGGTGCAGGGGTGTCAAAAGGACACCCTGTTGCACCCCTGAAATTGTTCCGTGCACATATGTTGCGCACACATATGTCCCAAGGACATGTGTGTGTGCAACCTACAACTTTGAAAAATGCACTTTAGTGTATTTGTCAAGTTTTGTAAATTACCATGAAGTTCAACTTCATGGTAAATTGCGCCCCTAGTAGCTAAATCGCTAATTTTTTTACTTTGTTGCATTGCATTTAAGGAATCTCAATTGGCGATTCCTTAAATGCAATCGCAATTTAAGTAATCGCAATTTAGAGATTACTTAAATTGCGATTTTTGCATTTGGGATGATGCATCCCAAATGCAAAATACTGATTACATAAGGGGCAGATTCTGAGAATCTGCCCGTTTGCGACCGGTTTTTCTTTTGATGCATGTGGCAGTTTCTGTTTAACTGCTCTCTCAAATTTCTGATGATAATGGAAGATGGCTATATACTACATTGTTAATAGGGAGTGCTTCAGTTTCTTTGTTTAATTTCTATGCTCCTACTTTTGGTGATACCTCTTTTTGGTCCAATCTCTCCCAGCAAATTATGCAACATATGGACGATAACTTCATCTTAGAAGATGATTGCAATCAAGTTTTCGACCCCTTTTAGACCGGACCCCGCTGGTCTCTTTCATACCTCAAGGCACATAAAGCATTTATTCAAACCATTCAATAATGCAAGCTTATTGATGCCTGGAGACTTTGCAATCCCACGCTGAGAGAATATACTTATTATTCTCCGGCTTATCAGACTCAATCAGAAATTGATAATTTTTTTTATCACATAATATTTCCCAATCCTTAAGAAATGCGGATATAGACTCCATTCAGATATCTGACCATGCCCCTCTCTCTATTCAATTGGATATTTTACAGAAACCCAATATACCTAAGCGTTGGTGTTTTAGTAATTCACTCTTTTTAGACCCAATTTTTACTTCATCATTTATATCCTTTTTTAACGACTATCTGCCACATGCATCAAAAGAAAAACCGGTCGCAAACGGGCAGATTCTCAGAATCTGCCCCTTTGCGACAGGTATTTTTGCATTTGGGGGGCATCATCCCAAATGCAAAAATCGCAATTTAAGTAATCTCTAAATTGCGATTACTTAAATTGCGATTGCATTTAAGGAATCGCCAATTGAGATTCCTTAAATGCAATGCAACAAAGTAAAAAAAATAGCGATTTCACTACTAGGGCGCAATTTACCATGAAGTTGAACTTCATGGTAATTTGCAAAAACTTTGAGAAATGCACTAAAGTGCATTTTTCAAAGTTGTATGTTACACACACACATGTCCTTGGGACATGTGTGTGCGCAACATATGTGCACGGAACAATTTCAGGGTGCAACAGGGTGTCCTTTGACACCCCTGCACCTTGAAATAGCATGCAATTTGCGAGTACCAACTGGTACTCGCAAATAGCGCGCAATTTCCCATTCATTCCTATGGGCCTGTAGGCCCATAGGAATTAATGGGAAGCCATTCCTTATTTGCGACTCGCAATTTGCGAGTCGCAAATAAGGAATGTGAAGGAATCGCTATTATTATAGCGATTCCTACATGCATAGGATTTTGCGAGTCCTTAATTGCGAATCCTTAATATTCGCTATTAAGGACTCGCAAAATCCTAGCTTGATGCATGTGCCTGTATGTTTCCTTTAGCCAAACAGATGACTTACCTTCTTCTGTCATCTGGGATACGTTTAAAGCCGCTGCTCGCAGTTTTATTATTGATTATGTCTAAGGCTCCCTGTTTTCTGTTTTTACTGACTTTTACAGATAAATACAGGCAGAAAACCATTTATTTTCTTGTCTGAGTTTATTAATAAATTTGAATAAAAACGGAAACTGGGTGTTTTTTGAGCGATTCTAAATACACTTCGCCATGACTTCCAGGCCAATAACTGTGTGGATTGATAGGTAAGTGGGTTAAAAAAAAAGAAATTTTAGTAAAGAGGCTTAAACAGCAGTAGATATGCACAAGGCTGATACCGAAATGTGCATATTTTTATATAAGTGCATTGATTTATCTTCTGCAGGTGTTCATATCAGTTAAACCTGGCAGGCATTCAAGCGTGACTGCATATTTATTGGTTACATAAATGCAGAAATATACCAGTTTCCGCTTTATTTTTTTCACAAAACCCAAAATAAATATGGATAAATACAGATAAAGTTGACGAAAAATAAATATGGATGAATACAGACGGAAATGACAAAAAAATAAATACCATAAAACTGGGAGCCCTAATTATGTCTCCAAAAAGAGCAATGCTTCAAGTAAGCAGGCCAAGGAACTTTTAGCAAGGATAAAGGGACTGGAGCACTCTTATTATTCGTCTAAATCGAAAGATTGTTTATCCAAGCTTATTAATACTAAATTTCAATTTAACAAGGAATCGACGGATAGTGCTTCACTTTATTTATTAAAATATAGTGTAAAGTTTTATGGTGGTCTAAACAAAGCTGGCAAACTGTTAGCAAATTAACTTAAGATTAAACATAACAAATTTAATATTGAATCAATTATGGATGCACAACAAATACTAAAGTTTAAGGATTCCAAAATCTTAGACACATTCCTTAATTTTTATGAATCACTATATACACCAGAAGATTTTCCCTTAGAGACTCATATTTCTCAATATCTCTCCCGTATTCAAAAATCCTCTAATACTCTAGTGGACTTCACACTATTAGATTCTGATTTATCACAAACAGAACTTAATACTGCTCTCCATGCACTTAAAAAAGACAAAGCTTCAGGCCCGGATGGCTTTACAGTTGAGTTTTTTATTCACTTCTCACACCCACTTCTCCCTAATTTACATAATCTCTTAGTTTCTTTTCCACGTTCTGGCAAATCTTCTGGCTTTTTTTTAGATGCCCTAATATGCTTTATTCCTAAAGAAGGGAAGGATCCATTTTACTGCACAAATTACAGACCTATATCTTTAGTCAATATTGACTATAAGATTTTCTCTAAGGCCCTGGACCTTCGTTTGGAATCATATCTTCACAAATTACTTAGCAAGGAGCAATCGGGCTTTGTCATTGGTCGCCTTATTTCTGACAACACTCGCTTGTTCTTTGACGTCTTGTCAAAAACTTCTCACTTACCTCATTCTCTTGCAGCAATTGCCCTGGATGCAGAAAAAGCATTTGATCAAGTTTATTGGCCTTTTCTCTTTCAAACACTTAAATGGTTTAGCTTTGGCCCAAAAATTATTTCTCTGATTTCTAATCTTTATTCGCATCCACGGGCAGCAATTTATGTGAATGGCCTCACCTCTCCTTATTTTTGTTTGGGTAGAGGTGTCAGTCAAAGTTGCCCTCTTTCCCCTTTTCTTTTTAATTTAGCATTGGAACCTTTTCTATCTAAAATACGTCAAAATCAAGACATACATGGCTTGGAATTTAAAAATCAACAAATCAAACTAGCAGCCTGTGCCGATGATGTGCTGTTTTTTGTTTCACATCCTAATTCCTCTCTACCTGCATCTCTGCAAGTAGTCAATTCCTATGCTTCAGTTTCTGGATATAAGCTGCACAACGACAAATGTGAAATATTATCCTTGACTGGATTTACTTTTTAAACTGATTTCATCACCTCAAATTTTACATGGAGCCCTCAACACATAAAATACTTGGGTTTGTATTTTACTCCATTCATCACAACAACACTCTTTCTATGCATGGACAATTCTATACAGAACATTTCTACTTTAACTAATAAATGGCATCCTCTATACCTACCCTGGTGGGGTCCCTTAGACACCATAAAGATGATGTTAGTCCCCATCATGCTTTTTACAATTTCAAATATTCTAATAATTATTTCATTTGCGTTTTTTAAAGAGATTACTTCTGTATTATCTTTATTTTTATGGAATAATAAGATACCATGTATGTCTTTATTAAAGTTAACACGTCCTAAATCAGAGGGTGGGGTAACCTTTCCTGATTTTCCCACATATCATAATGCATTTTTACTCTGCCAATCCTCTTGGTGGCTTTCTGACTCTTTTTTAGATTATCCATTATGGGTTGACGTAGAAAACTCCTATCTTTCTCCTTTTTCGTTTCAGGAATATTTATCTTTTACTTGCAAACCACAAAGCCTATCTACTCCTATTCTTAAACATTCATGCAAAATTTTAGAGTCTGGGTTTTCATCTGTTCCTAGAGATTCTGACTCTTTACTTAAATCTATGATTTGACACAATAAACTCATAATAATTCATGGCAAACCCTTTTACTGGAAATCTTGGAGGCATAAAGGCATAATCTGGGTCTTTCAGTTGTTTGAACCAGATGAGGTTATGCCTTTCTCAAAAGCCAGTCGTCTTTTTAACCTCCCTTCCGCTTCTCAGACTAACCATGAACTCTTAAAACACACACTTTACACTACCTATAAGCAATTTCTTTCTCCTACCTCTCCTGTTAACTGTTTATACACTCTTCTTCTCACTCGCCCCAGGGCATCCACTCTATATGCTCACTTACTTACATCTTCTAAGGTTGGAGTAAAAACCAAGGTTGAACTCTCCTGGGAACACGACTTAGAAGTAGACTGGTCTATCCTACTATGGAATAGAATATGGGTCAAAATTAGGGATACTCCAGAGCAGTCAATACCGTAAAAACATTATTTTTTATTTACAGTAGACTTCTTTTATGTCATGTGGTTTTACATAAAATGGGTATTGGCCTCCCTGACCCTTGTTGGACTTGTTCATCCGCAAGCGCAGATTTAAAAAAATCTACTTTTTTACATGCCCCTATGTTCACAATTTTTGGAAAGATGTTTGGTTTCAGATTCATTCGATTTTCTGCTCCTCAGTTCCCTTCTCCATTGCCAATCTGTTTTTGGGGAGTTCCTTCCCCTGCTACCGGTTGAGTTTCGAAAGATAGTAGTACAAGCCCTAGTTACATCCAGGTTGGATTACGTCAACGTTTTGTATCTGGGCCTACCTGAGTATTTACTGAACCGTCTGCAGGTGGTTCAGAATGCGGCGGCCAGAGCCATTCTCATGGTGGGACCCAGAGCACGTATGACGATCCACCTGAATGACTTGCACTGGCTACCGGTACGGAAGAGGATCCAGTTTAAGGCTCTGGTTCTGGCTTATCGGGCCTTTCATGGCACAGGTGCTGTATATCTCAGGAGAAGGGTCCAGCATTATGAGCCTAAACGTGCCTTGAGGTCCTCGGGGCAGTCTCTGATGCTCATTCCTAAATTTGCCCGCTCTCGGGCTGGCGGTCGCTCCTTTCAAGTACTGGCTGCCCACTCATGGAACTGTCTGCCTCTCCATCTTAGGCAGGTCCAGGACCTGCTCACCTTTAGGAGACAGCTAAAAACCTGGCTGTTCCAGCAATAAGTTTTCTTTGGGCAAGTTGGCCTTCAGGCTTTGGTTGAGCGTCTGCTGGTGGTCCTTTAGCGCCGGGACACCATGTGGAGTAGCCGTGCACTTTTTAAGTACTTATTTTCATTTAATTTCATTTAATTTCATCTCCTGATTGGAATTCTTATTCACCTAATGTGAAGATTTTAGATTTATTACTTGCGGTTGCTTTTCAGCAGATCACCAAGAATTGGAAAGACTTTACTAAACTATCTTTCTAGGCATGGTGGTATGCTGTTTGTCACGATCATACGTTTCATACGGCCTATGTACATCCTGTTTTTATTGCTATGAAACTTTTGACCTTATGGTCAGCTGTTACAATGTTCCGTGATGCTAATGCTAGACATTCTTTTTCTCTAACTCCTATTTAACAAAAGGTTTCTCAACCTCCTTGACTTTCCTCTTATTGATACTATAATTATTTGATTGTGCTTATTATTGCTCCCTTATTTTTGTACACAGTGTATTAATCTTTTGACCTTTCACTCCAACTCACCACATTCCAAATTCGATGTAACAATTGTTTATATCCAGCTTGTCCCTTCATTTCTTTTATTCTTATTTGTTTGATTGTTTATCAATATACTATGTTATGTACTTATACCTTATTTTGTCTCAATAAACATATTTTTTTAACTAAAAAAAGAACTGCTAGCTCTTCTTGGTACTTGTAATAAAATAAAAGAATGTAAAAGCACATACATATATATATATACACACATAGATGTGCCTTAATTCAGCCTTCTTGGGCCATTGGTATATTCAAGTGTCATTCATTTCCTGCTTCTGCCCACCACAGGCTATAGCATTTGGCAATCAATCAACCCACTTCAGCCAGTGGCTCTATTGCCCTATGAGAGATGGCATTTCATCCAATCATGTGCACATCCTCCTGAAAATTGAACTTGCTTTCGTGTCATCAATGGTGGCCTAGTCCTTTAGTTTTCCACTTTTTCCTTGAATATCTCCCTTTAATTTTTTTATTCTAGTATTTATTTTTTGGGTTTTTGTAGAGCATCAAAAGCTCTTCAGTTACTGCTCCTAAGTGGCTACTTCTTCTCATGTGTCAATTTTCTAATGTCACCAGATGGGTACCATATTTAGAAGCAACATGTCATCCATCTTTTATCACTACAAAAATGATACACCATAAACAGCATCATGTCAATGTGACCGTCTACAGCTATGTTTAAATTCTTTAGTGCATGCAAATGCCTTGAACATATAGGCTACAGCATTTTATCTTTTTTTCTACTTTTATTTTTAATTTATCTTGTATATGCTTGTTTCCTTTGTATCTGTGATTTGTTGTGGGTGGGTGAGTGAGTGAATGCAAGAATCAGCCAGTGTATGAATAAATGGATGCCTTAGTGTACAGATGAGTGGCAGGGGATGTGAATGATTGGTATTGAGTATCTCAAAAGTGAATAAAGAAGCAAGTCCTTCACTTATAATTCAGATCTATTGGTATTGCCAATGCTTGTTTTATTTTACTTTGGCAGTTCGTGGTCACTGGGCAGTATCTGTGTTGTGTACTGTCATTAAACACTATTGTCCCTTGACCTTACATTCTGTCAGACTCAAGCTGGATAAGAAAGTACACCTTTTGTACACTGGACTCCCCCAAGTTGAGTGAGGCTGTCAAGTCCTATTCCATGAGGGGACCTTATGATGGAGTTTACCACCTGCCTTGGATTGAATTCTGCAGCAACCTGCCTCCAAAAAACCCCCATCTCAGCACACCAGGGTCTGCTACCGGCATGATACCATCTGTGGGCAGAGCCTCGATCAGAAGGACTTGAGCACCCTGAGTGACGCTGGGAAGTCAATCTTCTGTACACCACATTTCCCTCACCCACTGCTGGGCAGGGATTCGGCGTTGGGCTCTTCACTTTCCATCACTGAGGGAATCCTGTTTAGTTTCTTTTCCTCCACATTGTAAAATGCTTAAATTCAGTGGGTCGCTGCATCTGAGCTGAGGCTGTAGTCAGACGCCAAAGTGTGGAGGAGCCGGACCAATTCCCTGGGTGTCAAAAGCTGGTACCCTCTTTTGCACTGTGGGGCGTGGCAGCACAACATTTCTCAGATTTCAGACCAAAGCCAATGGGGCGAGCATGGAAACCAGCACCTGTGGACAAGCAAGAGGCCTTCCCAGCTGCTGAAGCAGGTGCCCAAAGTGATGTGGGCAGGCAGCTGTAGGGCCCCACAGGCAGTCATGCATAGCAATCAACCAGGCACCCCAGGCTTTTCAGGCCCAGGGGTGGATCGGGCACCCGTCCACACCACTGAGGTGAGAAAGGTCAGGTGTGATGGTAGTGTACTTCTGCGATGGGACTGGGGGGCCTGCAACGGGCAATAATGGGTCCGACCTTGGCAGAAAGAAGGGAGCATAGCTTCTTGTGACAGGCCCAGCCGCACTTTGGGAGAGCCACAGGACAATTGATGTTCAATCAACCCTCAAACAGATGTAGCCCTGGGAGGAACCTGGTTCCACAAGATGCATTCAAAGTGTCAATGATCAATGTGTCCTGCAATTCTAATTGCGCTCTTCTTCAAAGTGCGAGTGGAGTGATCCACAACCAAGAGTCACAGACAACTTACACAACGTTTGACTACCTGTGTAGGACAGGAATTCAGCACCCGCCATCCACTATCCATACTGTGAGACAGCCCAGCACCACATCAGGATTTACCTCTAGGAGTCAGCCTCCATGATTTAAACACTCGCATGCTATGGACAGGCTGGAGTCATCCTTAGCACCAGCGCTTAGGTGCTGAGGATGGCTCCAGCACGTCCTGGCACCCGAGGCAGGAAATCACCCTAGTGTGAGCACCAGACAGATTTATTTTTTCAATTTTTAGCCTCAGCTGCTGGGGAAGAGCTTCCTCTGCAACCGAGGCTGTTTTTTGTTCTATGGAATGACGTCATTACTTAGAAAAAGAAAGTAAAGCCAATCAGCTCATTTACTTTCACTTACATAGGTGCTCGGGGGCATATCTCAGCCCCTCATGCATTGATTTGGATGGGGGAGGTAACATTGGAAAGGCGAGAATCTTCCCTTCCAATGGTACTTTTTCCTTGTGGATCCCTGCTTGGGGATTGCCATAGGAAGGCGATCCCCAAGGGGGAGTGACGCCCTGTCAATAGGCAAATTCAAGGACCCTTCAACCAGCCCCAAAAAACTTTCTGCCCGCTTGGGAACAGTTTAGAGGCAATTACTGCCAAGCTGCCCCGGCGGGTAGATAGCCCACTAGACACCAGAGAGTGTTTATTTTAGGTAACAATGGGTGGGGTGCCCCACCCAGGTACAGGGCCTAACTCCCACACCCCAAATCAGCCTCAGCAGTCTCTCTGTCCCCCATCGGAGGCGGATAGTAGGTGTTTTCCTACAATTTGCCCCTGCTGGGGGTCAGAAATCCCACTAGCCTCCCAAGGAATGTATTTGGAGGGAGAGGAGTGGCCCAACCTGGTAATGGGCTAATGTTTCCCCTCCCCTAGCCCCAAAAGTCTTTCTGCCACCCTGGGGCAGATTAGAGTTAATTACCTCCAATCTAATCCCAGGGGGCAAAGAGCACACTAGATACCAGGGTGTCTTTCTTCATTGAAAAATTGGTGGGGGCAGGCCAACCAGGCATCGGGCCTCGCTCTCCACCCCTCCCAAATAACTCCCGGCAGTCTTTATGCCCCCGTTAGGGGCAGATTGGAGGTGTTTTCCCCCAATCTGCCCCCAGCAGAGGGACAGAAAGCCGATTAGGCCACTAGGGAGCAGATTTTGAGGGCGGAGCGGCCCCCTTGCAATGGGCTAGTGCCCCCCTCTTCCCCAGGCTAAAAGATTTTCTGCACGCCCAGGGGGCAGATTGGGGATTGTTTTCCCTGATCTGACCCCAGGGGGCAGAAAGCTCACTAGACACCAGGGATTTGATTAGGTGCATAAGTGGGTGGGGGCTGCCCACCCAGGCATCAGACCTAGCCCCAACCCCCCAAATAACCCCAGCAGTCTTTCTGCCCCCCGTCGGAACAGATTGGAGGTGTTTTCTTCACTCTGCCGCCTGGTGGTAGGCAGAGAGCCCACTAAACCACCAGCAAGTGGATTTTGAGGAGGGAGAGTGTCCCCTTCACAATGGGCAAGTGATCTCCCAGGCCTAAAAGTCTTTATGCCCCAATGGGGCAGATTGGAGCTTATAAACCCCAATAAGCCCTCTGGAGGAAGAAATTCCACTAGACACAAGGAATTTTTATAGGTGCATAAATTGGTGGGGGCGGCCCACCCAGGCACCAGGCCTGGCCCCTACCACTCAAATGATATGCAACAGTCTTTCTGCTTCCCCGGGGGTACAGATAAGAGGTCTTTAACCACAATCTGCCCCCTGGGGGGGCAGAAAGCCCACTAGACATCATAGAGTTTTTTTTCCTCCCTATATGGAAAAGGAATTGGAGGGTGTTTAACAACAATATGCCCCAGGGGTGTTACAAAAACTGATGTGCCCATTCCGGACTAGGGGCAAGGAGCGATGTATGGGTGAACTGCCCAACTACTTTTTTATTTTTGGGAATATTTTTCCCATGGTGTCTAGTGGCCTTTCTGTCTCCGAAGGAAGATTTTTGGTAAACACCCTCAAACCCTTGGGAGGGGGGGGCAGAAAGAATAATGCAACTATTCCCGGAGTGGGAGCAAGGAATTATGCCTGAGTGAGCCACCCCACCCCCTTTATTTTTGGGAATATTTGTCCCCAGGTGTCAAGTGGCCTTTCTGTCCCCTGGAGGACAATTTTGGGTAAACACCCTCAATCCACCCATGGGGCAGAAAGGCATGATGAAGGAATTGAGGATGTTTACCCAAAATCTTCCTCCGGGGGACAGAACGGCATCAAGCCTTGCTTCCACCCCATAATAGATGCAACAGTCTTTCTGAAACTAAAATTGAAAATTTTCCCTGCATTCCTGTGACGTAAATGTTCAGAAACCACAGAGATCCACAAAATACCTACCACCCTGCCTTCTGCCACTTGTCCCAATAAACATGTTACCCCACTTGTTAGGCTGGGCTGCAATACAAAATACCACAAAACGCAATGTGGAGAATTCGGCAATAGGGGTTTCTCCAGTATTTGTACCGGGTCTCAGTGGCCATAAAGGGAAACCTACCCAACCCAGACATTTCTGAAAACTAGACATCCTGGGGAGTCTGGGGTGGTGTGCCTTGCCTGGATCCCATAACATTTTCTTACCCAAAATGCTGTGCAATCTCAAATTTTGGCACTTTGACCAAAATCAGACATTTTTCTTGCATTTTTGTGACGTAACCTTCCGGAAACCTCAGGGATACACAAAATTCCTACCACCCAGCATTCTCCCACTTGTTCCGATAAAAATGCTGCCCCACTTGTGTGGCTGGACTTAGTGCCTCTGCCATGCACAAATCAAACCAAGATCAATGTGAGTTGCTATGTGAGACTCCTATTGGCCTTGGTTTGATGTGTGCCTGTCACGGGCACTATGCCCAGCCTTTCAAGTACAGTAGGATTTCTATTGGGACAAGTGGAGGAATGCTCGGTGGTGGCAAATTTGTGGATTCTTGCTGATTCCGGAAGATAACGTCAAAGAAATGCAAGGAAAATATGCAATCTTAGGCAAAGTTTGCAGTTTGCAGGGCATGGTGGGTAAGAAAACCTTGTGGAATATTTGTAAGACACACCACTCTCGACTCCCCTTGGTGTTTAGTTTTCAGAAATGTCTGAGTTTGGTAGCTTTCTCTGAGTGGCTGTCAATCCCCGACCAAAAAACTGCTGCTACCCCCATTGCCAAATCAGGTAAAGTTTGTGACAGGAAATATTGATAGCTCCAAATTGTATGTTGGGACCTTTCCTGTCATGGGCACCAATCCTACCCACACAAGTTTGCTACCATTTTTATTGGGAGACTTGGGAAAATGTTAGGTGGTAGCAAATTTGGTGCTTCCTGTAGATTCCAGAACTTTCCATCACAGAAATGCAGTGAAAATGTGTTTTTTTAGTCATAGTTTGAGGTTTGCAAGGGCTCCTGGGTAGGAAAACCTAGTGTGAACTACGCAAGTCACCACACCCTGGATTCCCTCGTGTGTCTAGTTTGTACAAATGTGCAGGTTTGTTAGGTTTCCCTAGGTGCCTGCTGAGCTAGGGCCCAAAATCCACAGCTAGCCACATTGCAGAAAGTGTTAGTTGTCCGTGGAACAATGTGATGTGTCCGTGTTGGGTTTTGGGGCATTTCCTGTTGCGATCACTACCCTTACCAAGACAAGTCAAGTATAATTTTTATTGGGAGGCTTGGGGGAATGCTTAGTGGTGTGAAATTTGATGCTCCCTGCAGATTCCAGAACTTTTCATCACAGAAATGTGGCGAAAATGTGTTTTTTCAGTCACATTTTGAGATTTGCTAGGGCTTCTGGGTAGGAAATCCCGATGAGAGTCACACAAGTCACCCCACACTAGATTCCCCCAGGTGCCTAATTTGAAAAAATGTGCAGGTTTTCTAGGTTTTCCTATGTGCCGGCTGAGCTGAGCCACTGCTAGCCACCATACAAAAAGGGCCAGTTTTCTGTGGAAAAATGTGATGTGTGCATGTTACGTTTGGCGTCTTAACCGTCTAACTATCTAACTAGCCCTACTCACACAAGTGAGGTACCATTTATATCGGGAGACTTGGGGGAATGCTAGGTGGTGGTATATATGTTGCTCCCTGCAGATTCCAGAACTTTCCATCACAGAAATGTGGTGAAAATATGTTTATTCAGTCAAAGTTTGAGCTTTGCAAGGGCTTTTAGGTGAGAAAACCTGGTGAGAGCCACACAAGTCACCCAACCCAGGATTCCCCCGGGTGTCTAGTTTAAAAAAAAATTCAGGTTTTCTAGGTTTCCCTGGGTGCCGGATGAGCTAGGGCCCAAAATCCACAGCTAGCCACATTTTAAAAAAAGGTTCTGTTTTCCGTAGTAAAAAGTGATGCGACCATGTTCGGTATTGGGGCTTTTTCTATGGCGGACATTAGCCCTACAAACACAAGTGATGCACCATTTTTATCAAGAGACTTTGATGTATACTGGGTGGCAGGACATTTGTGGCTCCCCACTGACTCCTGGGGTTTTTGCTTTACAGGCAAGATTGTTTTTTTTGCACGAAGGAGAACCTTCCTGATAAAAAGCAATCCATGATGGTAGACTGCTAAAATGGCGCTAGTGAAGGGGGAAAGGACAGGAATGCACCATTGGAAAAATACGGTGCATTTCTGCTCTTTCCCTGTGACACAGGGCAGCGCAGCAAGGTAACTTGATGCACTGCCCTTCGCCACAATTCCAGTAATTATGCCCCTGCGTCTCCCGAAGGAAATTATGTGTTTTGTATATTTATTTCAAGTACAAACCATCACCAGTGACGTTGGCATGGCACATTTTGCACCATTCATGTAGGCATGCTAAATGACACCCAATTTGAATTACGCCCAGGCCTAATAATAATGATGAAGCAAGTGGCGTGCACAGCTCAGTCCATGGATGGAATGAAGGATCCCAAGAGTGTAGAGCTTTTCCAAGGAAGGTTGCCCACCATTTCTTAAGTAATGGTAAAAAGGCCTGTGCTCTAAACTATGATCTGTTTTGGCCAATGGCTAGTACTAGCTTGGTGTAAAGGGAGAGCAGCCAAAATCTGCAAATGATGAGGATACGCTTCTGGTACCCTGGACTGTAGAGCCCAGTATTATACTAGCGAACGCAGTAAAATATAAACATCTCAAATGAGCTCCCAGATTATAAAGTTCACTGGTAGAAATCACAGGGGATGACAGAAAACATCTAATAGGGACAGGGCGACATGGCTTTCCCAGCTCATGACTTCAGTCCCTGGCTTCACTCATAGATATTTTGTACTTGGCATGTAATCATGCTTCAGCATTAGCAATTCATTTCCTAAATAAAGGAGGTGATGTTTCAAACTATATGGTACTTTTCACTCGAAAATTACAATATCCTACCTTTCTACGCATACATAAATTTTCCAGCTATTAATGGAAGAGAGGTTTTGGCCGATAATTTGTGGCCTCTGCTTTATTGTCTATTGATTTACGTTCTACTCCAGTGACACCTTTTGATGCATTGTATGACTTTAGACATATAACAGCATTGCACTGTGTCATATCTCTTCATATTTAGGTTCACATGACTTGAGGTGGTGCCAATCTGAGAGCCCAAACCCAGATTGAAGAATCAATGATCACCAAAGTGAAAGATATTGTGGTAAAAAGACCATCCCCCATTTACAAGATTAAGTACCAGGTTGCAACATCACTTAAACGGCATGTTACAAACAAGAACCATTGTCAGCTACTTCATTGACTGTATTTGTGATTGAAATTTGCCAATTCATCACTTGGCTGGTTTTCTAGTGTTTGGAATCCAACATCGTATGCTGACGATAATCAGTGTTGTTGGTTCAATGGTCATTTCAGGTATTTTATTTTTAATGTGGATGAGGAGGTCCCTTGATATAGAAATACGGCTCTGCTGAAAGCAGTAATAGATAGCTTCAGGACTGAATGCCATTATTTAGATGGTGAGTGCTTGGTGGGAATGCTGCTTTTAGCCTCTTTGTGGCGATTAAAGGGCATGGAGGAGCCTGGGAGCCTAATAGCTTCCTGTGGTAGCTGGAGGGTGATTATATGAAATTTCAGGACATGTACTTGCTGCCAGTTGGTAGAAAATTAGAAGTCAACTGTTCAGATTGAGGGAAGTGTATGCTTGATATCTTCATGAGACAGAATGATACGCAAGCTCATGTTGGAATACACACAGTCGTGGTTGCCTTCTTTGAAGCTCATGAAAACCACCAGAAGTGCTCCAGTAAGGGGCCTGCCAGAAATGTTGCCCAGAGAGGATTGAGTGAGTCGAGAAAGAGTAAAAAATGTAGGCATTGGGCTTATGTTGAGCCATTGATTAGTGTTTCCCTGGTTACCTTGTCCCCCACTGCTCTGAAGGATGGAGATGCCAAAACCATTTGACAGCAGAGCACTCCAAGCTGAATAGGAAGAGCAATAAGATGTCACACATGCTAAATCTCCTCTAATAGGCCACCAGTGCTGTGGATGCGTATTGGCACCCATAGCAGTCTTCCATCAATTCTTGAGTGGGTATTGGACACAGAACCCAGCAGTGTGCCAGGTGCGGGGCATGACCAATTCTGGATTAGGAGTCTTGGCAGAATATTTTTATTTGTGATTTCCACAGATGAGGAAGACATAGTTATATTCTTTAATTCGTAATTGCTGTTTCTACATCGCTCAGTTTATTAGATTGTTCTTCATGCCCCTACCATCGGTGAGGGTCCAGTAGGGAAGACGCAGAGATATAGCACTAGGGTTGCTTTTATAGCCTGACATGAGCTCAGCCCTACAGAGCTGCTGGTGGTGAGTTCCTTGGGTCCCCTTTGGGGTTCCAGGGAGCGAGTTGGTATTGTTGGGAACATGACAGCTAACTTACAACTAACTTACCTTATGCCGAATACACGACTTATAACCAGAAAACAGGCTTCATTTGCTACCCTCCTCATATGTTAAGTTTTGCTTCAGGTGTGGGTGGTAAAGATTTGATATTGCTCAAATGCTGTTGAATTCCATGCAACCTGCATGATTTGTACGACTCATATCTGACAAATATAAGTCAAATTTGCAAATGAATATATTGAAGTGATTATCATGGTTAAGGAATGTGACCGTGCTCTCTCTAGGCAGAGGTCCTAAATATCAACTATGTGGATCAAAACAACAAGTGGAATGTCACAAAGCGATCCATTTTCCACAGTTCATTTCTAAGTAACGCACCATTATACTGTCTCCAGTGACTCCTCGAGTCTTTTGTGTACATATTGACATTTGTTGTGAGCTGGTTAGTGGAGCAATCGTGTTCAAATAGCACGAGATTCTATCTGTTTCACTTCTTTGCCATGTGTTTTTTGCCTTGTGTTGACCATATGTATGCTCCTTCTGCAACATGTATTATTTTGCACAGATAATCAACTGTTTATTTCCTAATACCACAGTAAGTAAAGAATCGGGATGCATTTCCATTGCACTTGTACTATTTTCATGTTATCTTTTGGAAAAAAGCATCAACTATTCATAAGTGAATGCAAAGGTACTTAGAGGGTTGGGAAGTACCACGCTTAAAAGACAGCGAAAAACATTGCAGGTGAGTTTTTCTAATAATTTGGCGTTTTTATGGATATGGTCAAATGCATCAAACATATGCAAAACGTACGTTTTTAAGGGACACACATCCTCCCTCATATTTCTGCAAGCAAGACTATAACCAAGCAAGGGGCTGATTTTCAAGCCTCTTTCTTCTTTGTACCTTGTGAAGGAGGTTTCCAGTAGCTGTCAATCTCCTCTTGTGTGCTGTCCTCAAAGCATATGCCTTTTGCTTTTGAAAACCTATACCATGGTTCATTTGAACCTCAGCATAGCTCCCATCCTTTGGATCCTGTGCTGTTTGTGGTTGGGGTTTGTTTTTGTGCTGCTTCTGTAAAGAAAGATGTAATTGGTCTTATTTAGTGGAACAGAAGAATATAGTTTGATGGACGAATAAGGCCAAGAACAATCATCAGTTCAGTAACATAATCTGAATAAAGAGAGACCTATAATTTTCATGACATTAATGAATAAAGATTAGTGGATTCTGCAAAGAACTGTGGATGTGCAGAGATCACATAGTACCAAGGCTTTGAATTCACTTCACAAGAACGTATCATTGTGAAGCATGTTTAGGATATGTTTCAACCCCATGTACAGTGCTGACGGACAAGACTGCTGGGGAATCCATGAAGACAGAAATCGAAAAATATACCTATGAGAACCGACAATAAATGTGATTGACATCAATCTGTTATCGAGCAGCACTGCACAAGTCACATCTCTTTTGCAGATGTCAGCAGCATGTTTACTGATCTGTTCTCACCTCATAGATCAAGTCCTTTCATAATATCAGCCATGCAGTCGTGAGATTTGTAGAGCCATTTTGGCGTGAGCCATGTGTGCTTCAAGTGTCTTTCAAGTTGGTGTGCTTTAAATGTGTCGCTGTTTTAAGTAATGCCCAGTGCCACCTACATTTCTTACCATTGGCAACTGTAGTAAATTATCCCACCTATTAAACAAAGTTGTGTAGGGTTTAGTTTTGTGGCAACTGCTGTTGAGGCCGAACAGTTTCTCTTCAATTAACGTTGAATTAAGGCAGTCAGGAACTTAGCAGAAAATGGACAATTTCTTACCATCATATGTTGTCCAAAAGACCAGAAGATGGTTTGTAGTAGCAAAGTATATACCGTTGTAGAATCTCTATATTTGCTAATATTCAATGTAAGGTGCACATGCTACACAAATTTAAGTAGTAAGCAGTTATGATACTACTCGGTACTCTCTACAACGATTTTGAAACATTGTAGCTTACACAGCTGTATAACTTCACATAAGACATTGCTGACTGTGGCTCGCAGCAGGGGGGGTTAAACTTCTCCCGAAGCATATCACTGACAGCTTTTGTGAATCACAGATTTCCTAAACATTTTTCTTGACTCTTCCTAAGAGGAATTGTGTCACTGACTGCACACACATTAGACTGATTCCTTCAAAGCACGGGATCAAACGTTATAGAATTTCAAAATGCTTTTTTCGAAGAACATTCAAATGATTTGTACATCACACTTCATTAATAACTGATCAGTAAGCCAGACAACGTTTAATGAAACTGCTAAGACTATTGCGTTGCACTCATTGGAAATGCTCATGTTTACGTAGCAGCAGTGATTTAATATGGATATATTCTAGGTGAACACCTTCCACACCACTAAAGTATGTTTAAAATTCATAAATGGCATTGGGCCATGTTCGCACTATATAAAATTGGATAACTACCTAGCTAACTACCTAGCTAACTAACAAACTAACTAACTAACTACCTTTTTGCCATATTTAATCCTTGGGGGCCACAAACCTTGACATAAAAACTCCTTCGCCACTGGTGGTGCACCTTTGCAGTTTTCTTAATCATGTTACAAAACTCTCTAAAAAAATGTTTCACATTATTTATGTTATCTGTATTTGTAAATCGCACTATCACCTGCAAAGGTCTCCTGGCGGTGAGGAGGTGTGTTCACCTAACCCCGCCTATGGTAGGCTGGTTGATTGAAAAGCCAGGTCTTCAGATTCTTGCGGAAGCATGTGGAGTGGGAGGTCGTTCCATGCTTTTGGAACAATGTAAAAGAAAGCCCATCCTCCTGAACTGATTCTGTGTATATTTAACTTGCCTATAAGTCCCTAGTTTATGGTGTAGAAAATGCACTGAGGGCCTGGACGTTAGCTGCCACATATGGACTGCAGCACTTATTGTGCCAACCTGAGGGTTGGCCTATAAAACAGATCTTCAGGCCTACCATGTCTAGCCTGACTGCAGCAACCTAACACACTGCTGTGAAACCTGTCAAAATAACCCTTTTTAATAGGTGGGATACCCTTCTTTTAAATATTATTATATCACCGCTAAGTGCACCTTGCTACCACATTGTAGGGTGACTGATATTTTAAAATGGATCATATGCAAAATTAAAGTTGGCCTGCTCCTCCAGTGACTAGCTCCCAAAAGATATTTTCCCTGGCAGAGCTGTAGCCGGCTCTTAGAAAATGTCAAAGTACAGTTATTAAATTTTAATCTGTACTTTTTGACTGAAAATGACTAGAATAGTCACTCAAAGACCATTTTTCATATTTATTAAAACTACAATCAATTGGTGTAGTTGGATTTTTAATAAATATTTAGAATATATAACTTTTAGAAAGCTGTATTTTCCCTTCATGGAGCTCAGGGAGGCTATTTTGCATCAGCCTACTGTTAGACCTGGCACCATTGGCGTTGGTTTCCCCTGTATTTTTTGCCTTTGCCTCCTGTTATTTTGCTGTGTGTTGGACTTCTTTTTTGCTGGTCTAGATGCTTTGGGCACTTTGCCACTGCTGTTTAGTGCCAAAGTGCAAGTGCTCCCTGTAAATTGTGTTCATGGATTGGTGATTCCATGATTGGCATATTTGATTTACTACTCAGTCCCTAGTACAGTGCACTGTGTGTGCCCAGGGCCTGTAAATCAAATGCTGCTAGTGGGCCTGCAGTACTGATTGTGCCAACCACATAAGCAGCCTGTAAATGTAACTCAGACCTGCCACTGCAGTGTCTGTGCGCAGGTTGGTACTGCCATGTGGACCTGGCAAGAGCACCCACTTGCCAGGCCCTAACCTTCCCTTTCCTTACATGTGAGTCACCCCTAAGGTAGGCCCAAGGTACCCCTGTGGGCAGGGTGCAGTCTATGTGAAAGGTAGGACATGCCCTGATGTGTGTGGCATGTCCTGGTAGTGAAATACTGGCAATTTCGTTTTTCACTATTGAAAGGCTATCTGTCCCATAGGATAGAATGGGAGTTCATTTTTAACATCTTATAAAATATAACTTCCCATTGGGACAAGATAGGAAGTAAAGTTTAGTATGCCTGAACTCGGAATATAAAGATGCATCTTTTAGTGAGGATGAGTTTTACACTCTGTGTTTGCAAATACCACTTTTAGAAAGTAGGTATTTTCTTGCTTAGCCATCCTGTGTGCCTATGCTAGGTTTGTGTATTGACTGTTTGGCTTCGAAGTGACAGGCACTGGGGATGTGCATTTTGTTCAGACAGCCACTTGGGGGGGTGAGGTGTATCCTGCCTTTCCAGGGTGAGTCAGGGCTGGGCTAAATAGACCTGGGATGCATTCAGAGTAGGGGGAGGAGATTTCTTGCACACCTGAATGGGCCTGGTCTGCCTTGGACAATTCTGTCTCCACCTCCTGCCGGGAAGCTGCACCAGAGAGGACATAACTGGTTTTGGCTGGGCAAAGAAGCATATCTGCCACCAGAGAACAAAGGAATTTATGCTATAAAAAGTGGGGCCCAGACCCCAGACTTTTAGATTACTTCTGGGATTCAAGAGGAACTTTTGCCAAGGAGAAGAGCTGGAGAAACTGACTAGAAGTACTGCCCCTTTGCTGTGTGCCGTCTGGGGTTGGCCTGCAGTGGCTGTTTATGCCAAGGAAAGGACAAGGACTTTGCTGTGTGCTGTGTCCCCTGCTTGAGGAAGATCTCCAAGGGCTTGAAGTAGAGCTTGCCTCCTGTTTTGAAGTCTCAGGGATACAAAGACTTCACTCCCAGCTCCCCTCAACTTCCCTGCTGGGAGTTCTGACCTGCCAAGAGGTGCCTGCTGCTGTTTTGGGCCTCTGGAGGTTGTGCCTGCTGTTGGGAGCTGGAAAAGGAACGCAACGATGAGAAGCGTGATGCATCTGTACCTGTTTCCGACGCATCGCCAAAGAAACCGATGCAGCGCCTGCCCGCGGCTGGAGAAATCGCAGCACGCCGTATCGAGTGCATCAATCTACGAAGTCCGAGATCACCACACTGATTCTGACGCAAGCCCTGCTGTGCGGCTGTAAGAACCAAAGCATCGTGGGGCCGCGGCTGGAGAAACCAACGCAGTGGCATTGCCGCCACCGCATCGAGAACTGACGCATCCCCGATCCTCAAGCATCGCACCGGGGCACCAAGTCGACATCAACGCTGGGGCCACAGTAAGAAACCGACGCATCACCTCCCCTCACAGTAAGAAACCGACGCATCACTTCCCCTTCAGTAAGGAACCGACGCATCACCTCCCCTGCGTGGCAGTAAGGAACCGATGCATCACCTTCCCTGTGGAAAAGGAACTGATGCATCACCTTCCCTGCACATAAGGAACCGACGCATCACCTTCCCTACGGCTGTTTTTGTTTATGAATTTGACGCATCCAAGGTACTTTGTGTTGAAAGTGTCGCTAGTTTGCTATGGGCAGAACTGTTTCTACCTTTTAAAAGTCATATTTTGATTACTGTATTGTGGATTTTTGTCGTTTTTGTCTTGTATGGTTTAGATAAAGATTACTTATTTTTCTAAACTGGTTTGGTGTCCATTTGTAGTGTTTTCACTATATTACTGTATTTGTGCACAAATGCTTTACACACTGCCTCTGAGATAAGCCTGTCTGCTCGTGCCAAGCTACCAAGGGGGTGAGCAGGGGTTATTTTAGAAGTGTATCCCCCTTACCCTGACTAGGAAGAAGGGTCTCTATTTGGACAAAGGTGCAAACCATTGCCAGCTAGAGACCCCCATTTCTAACACCTACCATCAGTTGCCCAGCCAGTGCTTGAGCTTAATGGGGTTTGAAAACTGCTCCCAGACCAGAACAATGACTTAGACATGGTGACACAAGAGGCTAGATGGAAAGCATGTGATCCCGATAAGCTTAGAAAGGACAGTTGTAGTGGACATGGGAAATTTATTGACTTGATAGGGACAGAGGTTAAACCTGCTCAATCATAGTTTAATGTAAGGGGAGACATGAGGAAGGGAAAGTCTATGTTCCAAAGTCCCACACTAGCCAGGCTGGTTTTGAACCAAGTAGGAGGGAAGCTAACCACAGAACCAGTGGACACAGGGGAGATGACTTCTCATTTCCCTAGCCATACCTCTGAGTAGACTCAAGGTTTCAGCAGAAAGGAGGTAGCATTACCCTATTTTGGATTTCAGGAGTAAGGTGCACTGTGGATTGTTTGCAGTGGGTCAAATAGAAAATGCTAAAAAGTGGTAAGGGTTACCCCCAGGAACTTTTACCCTATTTGGTTAGAGTGTCTCTACATCATTGGGTAGTGCAAGCTATAAATGTGGCACCCCAATGAACCCTCCTAAGACCATTTTCTCAACCTGCAGTAGATCAAAAGAGGTATGGACCCTGCTTCCTGTAACTTGAAAGAAGACTGAACCTGCTCACTTTTGTACCTAGGAAAAAGAAGTGGACTCCAAGAGTCAACTTGATGACCTCCTGTGTGGCTAAAGGGACACAACAAGCAGCAAGTGGCCTTTTTTCTAAAGTGAGCAGTTGACCAGTACCAAATGAACCTGGATTGGACACTGCTGGTGGCCTCATTTGGAGTGAGCTGTGTCACCTAAGAACTGTCTCTGAGGACTTGAAAGCCATAGACATAACCCACAGGAGTTGCTTGCGAAACTTCAAAAAAGTTGGAACTTTGACAGTTTTTGGTCTTTCGTGGCCTACAGATCAATCTGGGCCTCATGGCAAAGGTGTTGGATTTTGATGCAGCTTCCTGGGATATAGATTCAGGCTTGCCCATCTAGAGGATTTTGAGTTCCATAAAAAAGTCTAAGGGCCTGTATTATTTATTGACAGAAGGTACTCAATCGCAACAGCAACGGAGTTCCCACCCCTAAAATATAGTGGTCCGTCCACCAGATTTAATGGCGGGCAGACCTTAAGTTTGGCTGTGGTGGAGACTACTCTATCCATGCAGTGGCCAAACTTCACCGATGGCACTGGGGATTAAGGGCTATTGGAGAAATGACTATGTCTACCCGCCCAACTAAGATGGGCTGACTTGTAGTAATTTCTTTATGTTTCTTATTGCAGGTAAAACATTTTAATGTCCCCCCCACCATTGGCGATCATTTATAAATTAGATGGGTGGTTTTTCACAATGGGGACAGAGTAATTTTCTCCGTCCTCACGGGGGCCCCAAGGGCGTCCGCCATAATATAAATCTGGCCATAAGTCAGAAGGTAAAATGTGTGACAGGGATGAACCCCCTTCGTGATTCTGACCTGTGCTCCATCTTGGTTGGCCTGAAATATGTTCTGGTCCCCCATTTTCATAGACTATCATTGGTACATACTATATTTTGGTGCTATTTGTACATAAAAGTTTAAAAGTAACATCTCCAGTTCCTCTAGTTTTTGTCATCTTGGTGTCATTCTTTTTATTAAAAATGACTCAATCATTCTAATTCAGTTTGGGTTTTTTGTTGGCTGGTGTTTTGACTTTATTACTGTTTTGGTACTACATAAATACTTTACACATTGCCCTAAGTTAAGCCTGTCTGTTTTATGAAGTAGCCACCAGGGGGTTGAGCTAAGGATGATTTAGTGACGTTTGAAGTTCACCCTAACAAGTTAGCGTTATTATTCCCTGAGGTGGGCAACTGCCCAGCCCAAATACTAATTCACTCATATAATGCCCCTTAATTTGTAAATGTCTTTCATCTTGTCTTTACCAATGTTTTAACATATATATAGTAGCTGTGGAGTCTGTCAACCAAGTATACGGCGCAGAATAAGATTACTCTTCCAATCTGTATGCACAAAGAAAACATTTTCTGTGAGCAAATAAACATTGTCAAATGTGCCAGCTGTGCTATTTAGTTCATGCCTATACTCTGTTATGAGATATCAATTCCAGTCTTATTACTTGTGTGGGAGAAGAAGATTTTTCCATCCAATTGGCATGTATGCCTATGAAAAAGAGAAACTAAATGACTATCATCACCAACAACATACACATATTCTGATTATATTCTTTGTCCCTGTGATTTGACTCTTTTGACTGCTGTCCTTCAGAGTTCCCTTGTATACCCTCAGAGGTCTTTGAGAATAACAAGGACCCCCTATAAGGTAGATATAACAATTCCTAGGACAGGGCAACAGCAATTGTGGGAACTAAATTCCTAGGCAATCGAGTAGAGATAAACAACACAATATAGTTCATTTTTCCCCCAAAATAAGCGATTAATAAATCAAAACAAATTATGAAACACAGTGTACCAGCTCACAACTAATTAAAATCTTTTTATCTTTATTGTAAAAGATAGCTAATCTTTTTTTAAAAACATGAGGTCTTTTACATACATACACAAAATTAAGAAGACCAAACATCAAATGTTAAAATCTAATATCACTAGTCATATCCTTAATTTGCAAACCAATGCAACATCTAAATGTAATATAGTGACAAAAGAATATACAATTATAACAAAAATCAACAATTCATAAAGTACAATAAGAAAATAAAAAGGTTTGTGGCACAAAATCGTATTTGACGCGCGTTTCGGCGCACTCGCGCCTTCGTCAGGAAAGCCACACGATTTCTTAAGTCTGAAAGATAGCTGCTTTTATATATTACGTCGGCTTCTATTGAAGTTATGAATGATTTCTTTAATATCGTGATTGATAGCCGATCGTCACTGGCGTATGCGGCTTATGTTTATAGAGATAAACAATGAAGAAACGATAAAAGCAGGTTTCATCTGGCTAAAAAATATCAGTAGATGTAACATAGGTAATGAATTCGATATTTCTATCTCTAGATGATGAAGATAGGACTTTGATTCGTATGTATTCCGAATCTTCAGTTTGAATCTAATTATGAAAGAACACGACCAAAAAGGCGCCTCCGCGTCCTCGTCTTGCTGTCGGAAACTTCCTTGATCTGAGGTCTACCAATGCTATGATATGAGGTCTATACTAAGGGCCATATTTGTCATAGTTTTGCATTGTCTTTACAGCACACAAGGGGGCACAAGGGAGATGCACCACTAAAGTCAGATTTATCAAGCCACGCAATCCAAGCAAGGCCACCTTGCATGGCCCTGCATAGCTTGATAAATCTGGAGTAATGCAAAGCAGCACAAAATGCTGCCTTGGTTACTCTGCCCCAAGGGAGGTGTTCCATGGGTGGAGAGTGGGTGTTCCCATGCATCCACCCATGGAATTTGGTGCATTCACAGATTTGGCATTAGTGGAAGACCTGGGAATGCATCAAAATGCTGCAATTTGTTCCTCCTTTACATGTGCTGCATTATGCAGCACATATAGAAAGAGGTAAATTGGGGGGGTGGAGCTAGAGGAGCTCCAATGGCCCAGAGTCATAATCCTTCAAAATCCTGATTACTCACAGCCTCAACACCAGGAATACAGCTCACCTCAATATCGAGAGCCGACTTGGGGGTGGAAGTGACCTGAGGGCGATGGCACTGATTCATGGGGTAGACAGACTCGTGCAATGCACCCATCCCCCAGCTGAGCGGAACCACAGACCCCCCACAGTTCTCCTGGCGGAGAGGCTGCCAAATCCTCTGCGATGTATGAAGCCCTCCCCCTCGGCGGGAGACTGAGTGGCCGGGAGGCAGTGTTTCCCCGGGCCCGGCCTGGACTGAGACACGTGTTGCTCCTCCGCCCCGCCCTGAGGTAGAAGTGTAGACGAATGGAGGCACGGGGAGCGACTGGCACTGAATGCTCTGCGAGGTGCTGTGGACCGGTGGGACGGTCATCGGATGCATGCACAGGGCCACAGTAAAAGGTTAGCAACTGCACGTTCTCCTCCCTGCACCCTGCGAGAGAATGCGGTAGGTGGGCGGATGGAGTATACACATAGCTGAGTTGCTGGAGGGAGTGGCCTGCTCCCAACTTGACTCCCCTGCCACCAGCTACTTCCGTTGGAAGCCCTGAGACTATAGTGGGGCCCTGTAGGTTCCCGCTGGATTGGATTACCTCTTTACCTACTCTACGCTCCATGCCCTTGTACACTCCTTAGACTGGATGAGCTGGGACTGAGAAGGGAGTCCCGGAAAGAACCCTAGACCGCTACAGCCCTTTGTGATGGAGCCACCCCTGAGCCCTTGGGAAGCTGTACTTCAGCAGGGCACCTGGAAATCCTGAGACAGTTGGGTGCACCTGTGTGGCAACGGGTTGCGTTGTGATTGGGGCAGATGTAGCGCACTCCGTGGAGCCCATTTGCCCACCTACTGAGCAGTATTAGAACAGAGAGGGGGGCCATATCCTTGAGCACAAAGTGTGCACGCAACTGCTAGGAGAAGCACTGCAGTACGGGCAGGACCAAAAAGAAGCAGTCAAAACTACAATTTGAGCCATGTAAAACTCTTAGGCAACAAGAGCCAGACAAGAATGCCTCGGAGTTGTGCTCGGAGGCTGGTGACCCACCAGTGGAAGCTGTCTTAAAATGGATCCTTTCGGCCATGCAGCGCAGCTTAACAAAAATTGATGGGAAGATCGACGCCCTTACTTTCCGGATAGACATAATGACCGAAAGATTGGATAAACATGCAAAGAGACTTGATACAGTAGAGAAGAGAGTTTCTGAAGCAGAAGATACTCTTCATGCAGAATCACAGGCCCACACGAAAATGGACAAATTACTAAATAACTTGCAAATGAAAACTGAAGATTTGGAGGTGCGCTCAAGGCGCAACAACATAAGGATAGTAGGAGTTGCCGAGTCAACCGACATCCCCAACATGGAACTTTATGTTGAACAATTATTGACTGCCCTGCTGGGCAGGGGAACGTTCTCTGAAATTTTCATGGTGGAGCAGGGTCATCACTCTCTTGCTCCTAGACCTATCATTGCAAGTCTGTTAAACTACTGGGACCGTGAGGCAGCGCTCTACAAAACAAGAGAATTCAAAACCTAAAAATATGAGGGGATGGATTTATCATGGTACCCGGATTTCACACAGCAAGTGCAAGAGGCACGGCGTCAGTTCCTACCAGTGAAAAGGAAGCTCCTGACCCACATTTGGAATACAATATGATGTACCCAGCTAAGCTATGGATACAAGTGGACGGAAAAGCACATGTATTCACCGATCCACGGCAGGTCTTGCAGTTCCTAAAAAGGAGGGAGGGCTCTGGACCTCGCCGGGGGTCCCCCAGACGCCTCTCTTAACTAGATGATGACACTCCTGGGTCCGAGTACCAGGAAACTGTATCCGAATCGACTCCTACTGTTGTGGAGCAGTTGAGAACTTCTGTTGGTTGGGGAGTGTTGTTGGCCCTGCATTGCGAAGCTGATTCCACATGCATCTAGGGCGGGGGCTGTGGGGCAAGACCTGGGAATATAACTCTATCATATTTCTCTGTGATCAAGAGAGACAGCTGCACTGAGATGAAGACGTAAAAACTTCAGTAAGATGGTTCCCATTGGGTCCACTGGACACTGGGTGTGATGATTGGGGCGGTGTGGGAGGCGGGGGTGCTCCTTGCTCCCCCTCCACCCCGCCTCGGCATGTGCAGTGGAGGGTCACCGTGAAGGTGGTGGTACTGCCTGTATTGAGGGGTGGTGGATGATGCGGGAGGAAGGATTCGCATTATTCAAAGTGGCACACAATATGTAGACAGCAATAGTGTTAGGCCTAGGAGCTCCGGGCTATGATCGGACAATACAGCCGGCAACATCCACCCCCATGTGTGCTCCACAGTTAAAGCTCAATGTTACTTTGTTTTACTTTGTTAAGGGGTTGTTGTAATGGGTGTGGGAGGTATAATGGCGACTATGCTCTGTTGGGGATAGCATGGCGTGGGAGGGTCTTTGGTTAAAGTATGTATAAGTAAGAGTCACTTTGAGGATGGGTGGCATAGCTGGTTAATGATATACAGATATATTTTGACACTCCAAGAACTGTGTGGGGGACAAGCTACAGTCTGAGGCAGAACCAAATACATGTAAGATCGTGAGGTTCCTAACATGGAATGTGCATGGACTAAACGATCACAGGAAAGTTCAGAAGGTGGTAGCCTACCTTAAACATCATCAGATAGGTGTAGTGTTTCTACAGACTCCCCACAAATTTGGGGAGGTGATTTTAATTGTGTTCTGGACCCAGAGCTTGTTGCTCTAAAGGTCTCATATGCCACCCCTCAGCAGCTGCAAGCGAAAATATTAGGATGGCGGACCATTTGGATTTCCTTGACGTCGGGAGGCATCGCCCCTCTGGCTCCTTGGGCTTCACACATTATTCAGCCACCCACGACATTCATACCCTGATAGACTACTGGTTAATGTCTAAAAGCTTAGAAACATGGGTGCTTGGATGCAAACCACTACTTAGGACATACTCAAATCACTCCCAGTCCTACTAGATATAGAATTACTCACCCTGAAATTTCCACCGTTTCTATGGAGATTCCCCCCATACTCCCTGCAGGATCTGGTTTTTAAAGCAGGATTAGCACCAGCAATAGAGGACTTCTTTTTGAACAATTTAGGTTTTGTTAGTAGCTTCCTAACTATATGGGAAACATTCAAAGTGTACATTAGAGGTGTAGCTATCTCCAAACACGCAGGTGTGCTCAGATTGCTGAGGGGGAGGCTAGCCAGACTAGAAAAGAAAATAGCACAATTAGAGAGTAGACATCAGTGCACAGGTGACCCTATATTATTGGAGGATGTTAAGAAGGCTCTGGACGACTATCATGACACGGCAGATAGTGCGGTCAAACATCTTAGCGAGTATGCCACTGCAAGAGTATACGGGGAGGGCGAGCATTAGGGGGTGACTCTTGCTATGCTGCTTTGATCTAAAAGGGAATCTTGGGTCATAGTGCAGATCCAGGATGAAGATGGATGCCCACTGAATAACACAGACCTCATTGCGGAAAGGTTCAGCAGATATTATGCCGATCTATATAGGTCACGCGTCTCCCCGAGCGATGAAGCCATTAATGATTATTTAGAACATATCAAAATACTATGGCTCACTAACGACCACAGAGAGTGCCTAATAATACCATTGGAGCCCAGGGAGAAAAGTGCTGCCCTTAAGACGATGCTAGTTGGAAGCACCCCAGGCATGGATGGACTTACGGTTGCTTTCTACAAGGCGTTTCAGGAGTTATTGATACTCCACTTGATCGATTTATTTGAGAAAAAGGCGGAAGCTGAGGAGATGCCCCCCACAATGATGGAGGCACTGATTATGGCCCTCTTCAGACCCGGCAAACCACCAGATTGCTGCGCATCTTATAGGCCACTGTCCCTACTAAATGTAGATACTAAGCTATTTGCTAAGGTGTTGGCTAATTGGCTTGCTCCCTTGTTCCCACTGGTGGTCTGCCCAGAGCAGGCAGGATTCGTTCCTGACTGTAGTATGACCTAAAATCTTAGAACAGTCTTTGGTGTCATTCAAAGGGTTGACCCGGAGATTAAGACAGCTGCCCTCTTCTTAGATGCCGAAAAGACATTTGACTCTGTGGAATGGCCATTTATGAAGGCGGTCCTCTGACAGGTGGGAGCTGGAGAGATTTTTATATGCCTCGTTTCTGTACTATGCATTAGTGGCAGAGCCCCTGGTGTGTGCCTTGAGGGAATATCACTGACATAAGGAGGTATGCTTCCCAGGCTATCACCTTATTGTGTCAGCATACGCCGACGATACATGGCTTTATGTTCCCGACCCAGAGATGAATCTATCCTCAGTGCTGAAAGAGGTTGTTAGTTTTGGGGAATTATCATGGCTCAGAATAAACTGGGAGAAATCTATTATATTCCCCTTGACCCCTGCTGTGCTCCCTGTGCAATTAGACTTCCCATTGCAGTGGACTACAGATGCGGTTCGAAACCTAGGCATACAAGTCCACTCAGACCCAGACAGAATACTAATGGAAAATTATGGCAAGGCAATTCAAAAACTAGAAAACGACATAACACGCTGGAACAGGCTGCCCCTTTACTTGATGGGACGTATTTCCATCATGAAAATGGTGGTGCTCCCTAGATTCCTATTTCTATTTCAACATATCCCAATGATCCTTCCGAGCTCTATATTTGCTAAACTACGCTCCATTGGTGATCCAACTGGCTTGCGAAGGGAAGCAACCTAGAGTGAAATGGAATACCCCTACTCTCCCCTACGGTATGGTTGGACTCAGTGCACCCGACATAGAGCTTTATTACAGGGTGGCCCAGAGTACACTTGCATATTATTTGGATACATGGACCGGAGGAACTACCTCACCTCTTTATTGAAAAAGATGCAGCAAATCCTGGCACCCTACCTCAGGTGCTATTTGGGAGCTCAAACCGTAGACATAGCACCCTCGATTTCCTAAATTCCACAGTACATGCATGGAGGAATCTCCTGGAAAGACAATCTGGAGCCTTGTTGTATTCTCCATATGTGCCACTGGAGTGGTGTGCGTGGCTCCGCACAGGGAGCAACAGAGATGTCACATGAACATTACAGAAAATAGGCATAAACAAAATGGGTGATTTTTTTCCAGAGGGTAGGTTACGTGACTGGGAGGAGGTTTTTGTGGATCATCAAGAAGCTCTAACCCTAACCCGATATCAGTACTATAAATCTAGACATGAACTACGAGCCTTGTTGAGGGACGACATGCAGGAACCCCCAGAGATGCCTGCACTTTCTCACGTAATAAATAACTCCACTCCGGAAAAATTGGTAACAAGAATATATAGGGCAGCACAGGATTCCAGGAGGCCACACTTGATAAAAGCACGATTGGAATGGAAGCATGACCTGGGACAGGTGCTTGGTGATAAATGCTGGCAGTACTGCTGCAAAATGGCTAAACAAGTGTCCTTGAACAGCAGACGTCACCTAATCCATTTTAAACTAATTAATAGAGTATATTATTCACCAGAGAGACTCAACCGATACAGAATTTGTGATACATCGAAATGTGACTGCTGTCACTCACAAAACGCCGGGTTCATACACACGGCATAGTACTGCCCTGGCATTCAGGAGTATTGGAGTTAGGTCTTCGGCACATTGGGTGAGATTACAGGGCATCCCCTTATTACCGATCTGAATCTCGCTCTTCTGGGTTATGTTGCTAAGGTAGAAAAAAGCGCTAGGAAATTAGTGCGATTGGATTATTACTTGCTAAACGTCGAGTTGTCATGCGCCGGGCTAGAGGCCCCATATCAATTATTAAAGAATGGTGTAATGATATGTTATATTGTAATACTCAATCTGACACATATAACAAATTGCTCCCACTCCAGAACCGTCCAAAGAACTTTTGGGGCCTGTATCAGCAATGCCTTGTGGGTAAAGAAACAGGTAAACCAGAGGGAGAAAGTGTTTCCGCTATGTAGTAACATCAGCACTACCTAATACATTGTCCAGCATGTATCATGCAGGGTAAGGCTGCACCAAGACTTGGGGGAATTTCTGTATTACTGTCTATGGCCAGCTGCTCTATCACCACAACGCTATTGTTGGAACCTTACTACAGGGAATGATTGTACTGTAACTTAACTGATAACATTCACTGTGTACTGCTATGTGATATTATGTCGTGCCGGCTTACAAGCCTATCTTATGTATTTGTTTGACGTATAAATGCCAATAAAAAAAAAAAGAAAAGTAAGAGGTAAATGCCTCTGGGCATTGTTTATGTGCAGGAAGGTATCCCTTTCTGCACAAAACAACTCTGCTTACAATGCAGGCACCCTTGCACCATGACACATGAGTGCCTGCATTGCATAAAGTGTCAGTGATAATAACTTGGGATGATTTACTTTCCTGTTTTAGATCAGGCTGCAATATTGAGTTGGCCATGCTGGAAATATTTCCTGATGACATGTGCATTCTCAAAAATAGAAGCTTGTGTTTCCTGATTTGTTTTGAATTGATGGCTGTATGTGATAAATATAGTATGTATTTTAAATGCCAAACAATGCCTGAGCTTTGAGGATAAGCTCCCTAAATATTTTTTATCCTACGTTACTAATTAATCTCGACAAATCAAATGAGTCCAAAGTGTTGACGGACCATTGGTGCAACCATGGGGAAGACTACTTCATCTCTGGCATGGTTGTACTTCTCATATAGCCTGTCTGAGTAAGGGCTGTCTGAGATTGACCTCTATGTCTGCCCACGTAATTTAGATAGGGGGACATACGGGTCAGTTTTCACTGCCCGTCACCTCCTGGAAAACCATGGTGGTAAGAGGCAGTGAAAACTATCTAATGCCCTTCTTGCCATGAGAGATGACTGCAATGGTGAGAGAGGCATTTTTGCACAAAGAAAAGCTTGCTTCAGGATTTTGTTTTTGAATTTTTAAAAAAAAACTATTTGGGATGGCTCCATCATGTTTATGGAGCAGTGCATCAATCGTAAAAAAGCATTGACAGGAACTGCTGTGATGATGGCTCCTGTCAATGTTTGTTTCATTGACCGCCAGCTTGGTCATTTCTAAATTTGGCAGGCAGTGTAGTCTGAGCATGGCAGGTGTTAAGTCCTTCACCAGGATGACAGAGTCTCCCTGTCAGTCAGAATGCACATCTGATCCTTAGTAAAAACGTCTCTTTTTTACATTTTCTACTCCCAGAGGAGTCCAGAGAGGTGCAACTTGCATTGATTCTGTTCACTTTCCTATAATACCGTACAAAACCGGAAAGTGCATACATGGCTAAGATTAGTCATTTATTTACATTCCACTTGGTGTATAGTTTTTAAAAATGTGCAAGTTTGCTAGGTTTTCTTAGATGCCGGCCGCCGTAGGACCCAAAATCTTCAGCTACCCACATTTAAAAAAAAGTGTTAGTTTTCAGTGGAAAAATGTGATGTGTCTATGTTGCGTTTTAGGCCCTTAACCCCTTCGCTGCTAGGCCTTTTCCCCCCCTGTGCTAAGCCTTTTTTTGGCTATTTGGAGTAGTGCGCGCTTAGGCCCCTGTAACTTTTTGACCACATAAGGTATCCACGCCAAATTTGCGTCCTTTTTTCTAACATCATGGGGATTGTAAAGGTACTCCAGGGTTTGTGGATTCCCCTGGAGGGGACCCAGAAATTAGCCAAAATACAGCTAAATTTTGTTTTTGGGGGAAAAATGCGAAAAAGGGCTACAGATGAAAGCGTCTTGGTTTTTCCCTGCAAATGGCATCAAAAAGGGGATGTGGTGCTGAAATCACCATCTTCCCAGCTTTCAGGGACAAGCAGACTTTTGTCAGAAAACCAACTTTTTTTACACAGTTTTGGCATTTTTCTGGGACATAGCCTATTTTTGCTATTTTTTGTGCTTTCAACCTCCTTCTAGTTAATGGTAGAAATTGGTATGAAACCAATAATGGATCCTGGCAAGCCATACATTTCTGAAAAGAATACTAAATACTGAATTCACCAAGGGGTCAATTGTGGAGATCCTTCAAGGTTTTCCTTATAGAAATTAACAGTTAAATAAAGGAAAAATTGAAAATTAGTTGAAAAAAACAGCCATTTGTGTCAACGTTTTCACCTGTAACTTCTTCTAATTATGACAGCTATTTGAAAGCAATATACCGTTATATCCGCTGGACCTTTCTGGTTGTGGGGATATATAGGACTTGTAGGTTCACCAAGAACCCGACAGAACCCAGAGCCAATAACTGAGCAGCATCTTGCAATGGCTTTTTATTATGTACCGGGTATATAGCAATTATTTTGGGAAAATGTATACATGGAAAAATTGTTATAGAAAGACACCTATGTATTTCTGAAATGGGAACAAAATATAGATTTTAGAAACAGTAGATATTTGCACATTTCCGAAATTGGGAGTACCCATACTAGCATGAGAATTATAGGTCATTTTTCAAAATGACTTATTTTTTACACATTGTCTTTCATTTTGAAGGCAGAAATGCATCGAAAGTCAATAGGTAATAACAGTTGCTCTACAATTCTGTGTTACCCTAAGACTCCCGATAAAAATGGTACCTCACTTGTGTGGGTAGGCCTTGTGCCCACAACAGGAAATGGCTCAAAATGCAACGTGGACGTACCACATTTTCACAATGAAAAATTACCCTTTTTTTGCAAAATGCCTAGCTGTAGTTTTTGAACCCTAGCTCTGCCGGCACTTAGGAAACCTAGCAAACCTATACATTTTTGAAAACTAGACACCCAGGGTAATTCAGGATGGGGTGACTTGACTGGCTCTCACCAGGTTCTGTTACCCAGAATCCCTTGCAAACCTAAAAATTGGCAAAAAAACACATTTTCCTCACTTTTCTGTGGTGGAAAGTTCTGGAATCTGCGTGGATCCACAAAATTCCACCCACCCGCGTTCCCCAAGGTCTTTCGATAAAAATGGTACCTCACTTGTGTGGGTAGGCCTAGTGCCCGCGACAGGAAGCAGCGCAAAACGCAAGCGTGGACGCACCACATTTTCAAAGTGAAAAATGACCCTTTTTGCAAAGTGCCTAGCTGTAGTTTTTGAACCCTAGCTCTGCCGGCACTTAGGGAAACCTAGAAAACCTATACATTTTTGAAAAGAAGACACCCAGGGAATCCAGGATGGGGTGACTTGACTGGCTCTCACCAGGTTCTGTTACCCAGAATCCCTTGCAAACCTAAAAAATTGGCAAAAAAAACAGATTTTCCTCACTTTTCTGTGGTGGAAAGTTCTGGAATCTGCGTGGATCCACAAAATTCCACCCACCCCGCGTTCCCCAAGGTCTTCCGATAAAAATGGTACCTCACTTGTGTGGTTAGGCCTAGTGCCCGCGACAGGAAGCAGCGCAAAACGCAACGTGGACGCACCACATTTTCACAGTGAAAAATGACCCTTTTTGCAAAGTGCCTAGCTTTAGTTTTTGAACCCTAGCTCTGCCGGCACTTAGGAAACCTAGCAAACCTATACATTTTTGAAAAGTAGACACCCAGGGTAATCCAGGATGGGGTGACTTGACTGGCTCTCACCAGGTTCTGTTACCCAGAATCCCTTGCACACCTAAAAAATTGGGAAAAAAACACATTTTCCTCACTTTTCTGTGGTAGAAAGTTCTGGAATCTGCATGGATCCACAAAATTCCACCCACCCCGCGTTCCCCAAGGTCTGCCGATAAAAATGGTGCCTCACTTGTGTGGGTAGGTCTAGTGCCCGCGACAGTAAGCAGCACAAAACGCAACGTGGACGCACCACATTTTCACAGTGAAAAATGACCCTTTTTGCAAAGTGCCTAGCTGTAGTTTTTGAACCCTAGCTCTGCCGGCACTTAGGAAACCTAGCAAACCTATACCTTTTTGAAAAGTATACACCCAGGGGAATCCAGTATGGGGTGACTTGACTGGCTCTCACCAGGTTCTGTTACCCAGAATCCCTTGCAAGCCTAAAAATTGGCAAAAAACCACATTTTCCTCACTTTTCTGTGGTGGAAAGTTCTGGAATCTGCGTGGATCCACAAAATTCCACCCACCCCGCGTTCCCCAAGGTCCTTCGAAAAAAATGGTACCTCACTTGTGTGGGTAGGCATAGTGCCCGCGACAGGAAGCAGCGCAAAACGCAACGTGGACGCACCACATTTTCACAGTGAAAAATGACCCTTTTTTGCAAAGTGCCTAGCTGTAGTTTTTGAACCCTAGCTCTGCCGGCACTTAGGGAAACCTAGCAAACCTATACATTTTTGAAAAGTAGACACCCAGGGGAATCCAGGATGGGGTGACTTGACTGGCTCTCACCAGGTTCTGTTACCCAGAATCCCTTGCAAACCTAAACAAAAGGCAAAAAAAACACATTTTCCTCACTTTTCTGTGGTGGAAAGTTCTGGAATCTGTGTGGATCCACAAAATTCCACCCACCCCGCGTTCCCCAAGGTCTTCCGATAAAAATGGTACCTCACTTGTGTGGTTAGGCCTAGTGCCCGCGACAGGAAGCAGCGCAAAACGCAACGTGGACGCACCACATTTTCACAGTGAAAAATGACCCTTTTTTTGCAAAGTGCCTAGCTTTAGTTTTTTTACTTTAGCTCTGCCGGCACTTAGGGAAACCTAGCAAACCTATACATTTTTGAAAAGTAGACACCCAGGGGAATCCAGGATGGGGTGACTTGACTGGCTCTCACCAGGTTCTGTTACCCAGAATCCCTTGCAAACCTAAACAATTGGGAAAAAAAACACATTTTCCTCACTTTTCTGTGGTAGAAAGTTCTGGAATCTGCGTGGATCCACAAAATTCCACCCACCCCGCGTTTCCCAAGGTCTGCCAATAAAAATGGTACCTCACTTGTGTGGGTAGGTCTAGTGCCCGCGACAGTAAGCAGCACAAAACGCAACGTGGACGCACCACATTTTCACAGTGAAAAATGACCCTTTTTTTGCAAAGTGCCTAGCTGTAGTTTTTGAACCCTAGCTCTGCCGGCACTTAGGAAACCTAGCAAACCTATACATTTTTGAAAAGTAGACACCCAGGGGAATCCAGGATGGGGTGACTTGACTGGCTCTCACCAGGTTCTGTTACCCAGAATCCCTTGCAAACCTAAACAATTGGGAAAAAAAACACATTTTCCTCACTTTTCTGTGGTAGAAAGTTCTGGAATCTGCGTGGATCCACAAAATTACACCCACCCCGCGTTCCCCAAGGTCTGCCGATAAAAATGGTACCTCACTTGTGTGGGTAGGTCTAGTGCCCGCGACAGTAAGCAGCACAAAACGCAACGTGGACGCACCACATTTTCACAGTGAAAAATGACCCTTTTTTGCAAAGTGCCTAGCTGTAGTTTTTGAACCCTAGCTCTGCCGGCACTTAGGGAAACCTAGCAAACCTATACATTTTTGAAAAGTAGACACCCAGGGGAATACAGGATGGGGTGACTTGACTGGCTCTCACCATGTTCTGTTACCCAGAATCCCTTGCAAACCTAAAAATTGGCAAAAAAACACATTTTCCTCACTTTTCTGTGGTGGAAAGTTCTGGAATCTGCGTGGATCCACAAAATTCCACCCACCCCGCGTTCCCGAGGTCCTCCAAAAAAAAGGGTACCTCACTTGTGTGTGTAGGCCTAGTTCCCGCGACAGGAAGCAGCGCAAAACGCAACGTGGACGCACCACATTTTCACAGTGAAAAATGACCCTTTTTTTGCAAAGTGCCTAGCTGCAGTTTTTGAACCCTAGCTCTGCCGACACTTAGGGAAACCTAGCAAACCTATACATTTTTGAAAAGTAGACACCCAGGGGAATCCAGGATGGGGTGACTTGACTGGCTCTCACCATGTTCTGTTACCCAGAATCCCTTGCAAACCTAAAAAAGGGGCAAACAAAACACATTTTCCTCACTTTTCTGTGGTGGAAAGTTCTGGAATCTGCGTAGATCCACAAAATTCCACCCACCCCGCGTTCCCCAAGGTCTTCCGAAAAAAATGGTGCCTCACTCGGGTGGGAGGCCCAAGTACCCGCGACAGGCAAGGGCCCACAACGTATTGAGGCAACCTCAAAATGGCCTATCACAAAACGACCTGGTTTTGCAAGGGGGGTCCCATGAGGTTTTGGCCCGGGGCTCGGTGGCCACCTAGGGAAACCTACCAAACCCACACATTTCTGAAAAGTAGACACCCGGGGGATTCCAGGGAGGTATGGCTTGCGTGGATACCCAAACGTTTTCTTACCCAGAATCCCCTGCAAACCTGACACTTTGCTGAAACAATCCTTTTTTTCACATATTTTTGTGTGATAAAGTTGTGGCATCACGGGACTGACACAAATTTCCTACCACCCAGCGTTCCCCCAGGTCTCCAGATAAAAATGGTGCCTCACTCGGGTGGGAGGCCCAAGTACCCGCGACAGACAAGGGCCCACAACGTATTGAGGCGACCTCAAAATGGCCTATCACAAAACGACCTGGTTTTGCAAGGGGGGTCCCATGACGTTTTGACCCGGGACTCGGCGGCCACCTAGGGAAACCTACCAAACCTACACATTTCTGAAAAGTAGACACGCGGGGGAGTCCAGCGAGGTATGGCTTGTATGGATCCCCTAACGTTTTCCTACCCAGAATGCCCTGCAAACCTCAAATTTAGCTGGAAAAAATCACTGTTTTCTCAAATATCTGTGTGGGAAAGTTCTGGAATCTACGTGGATCCACAAATTTCCTACCACAAAGTGTTCCCCATGTCTCCCGATAAAAATGATACCTCACTCGCGTGGTAGGTCAAGTACCCGCGACAGGAAAGGGCCCAAAACCTATTGAGGCAACATCAAAATTACCTATCACAAAACAACCTGGTTTTGCAAGGGAGTCCCATGAGTTTTTGGCCCTGGGCTCGGTGGCCATCTAGGGAAACCTACCAAACCCACACATTTCTGAAAACTAGACACCCGGGGAGTCCAGCGAGGTATGGCTTGCGTGGGTCCCCTAACGTTTTCCTACCCAGAATCCCCTGCAAACCTCAAATTTAGCTGAAAAAATCACTTTTTCTCAAATTTGTGTGAGAAAGTTCTGGAATCTACGTGGATCCACAAATTTCCTCCCACCCAGCGTTCCCCCAGGTCTCCCGATAAAAATGATACCTCACTCGCGCGAGTGGGTCAAGTACCACGGCAGGCAAGGGCCCAAAACCTATTGAGGCGACATCAAAATTACCTATCACAAAACAACCTGGTTTTGCAAGGGGGTCCCATGAGTTTTTGGCCCAGGGCTCGGCGGCCATCTAGGAAACCTACCAAACCCAAACATTTCTGAAAACTAGACACCCGGGGAGTCCAGCGAGGTATGGCTTGTGTGAGTCCCTAATGTTTTCCTACCCAGAATTCCCTGCAAACCTCAAATTTAGCTGAAAAAATCACTTTTTTCTCAAATTTCTGTGTGGGAAAGTTCTGGAATCTACGTGGATCCACAAATTTCCTCCCACCCAGCGTTCCCCGGGTCTCCTGATAAAAATGATACCTCACTCGCGTGGGTGGGTCAAGTACCCGCAACAGAAAAGGGCCCAAAACCTATTGAGGCGACATCAAAATGACCTATCACAAAACAACCTGGTTTTGCAAGAGGGGTCACCTGGATTTTTGTCCCCGGGCTCGGCGGCCATCTTGGGAAACTACCAAACCCAAACATTTCTGAAAGCTAGACACCCGGGGGAGTCCAGCGAGGTATGTCTTGCGTGGGTCCCACAACGTTTTCCTACCCAGAATCGCCTGCAAACCTCAAATTTAGCTGAAAAAAATCACTTTTTCCATACATTTTTGCGTGGGATCACCGTGCCGGCACAAATGTCCTACCACCCAGCGTTCCCCTTGTTCTCCCGAGTAAAATGATACCTCACTTGTGTGGGTGGGCCAAAGGCCTGTGACTGGGAAGAGCCCAAAACATAGGGATTTAGGGTATAGCACCGAGAATTCTAAGCGCTACATTTTTTTTAAAATACGTTTTTAGCCAGCTCTGCTTTGGACACCCACGCAAGTGAGGTATCATTTTATTCGGGGGGGAAAAGGGCAACGCTGGGTGGTAGGACATTTGTGCCAGCACGGTGATTCCACGCAAAAATATGTGGAAAATATGTTTTTTTCAGCTAAATTTGAGGGTTGCAAGGGATTCTGGGTAGGGAAACGTTGGGGGATCCACGCAAGCCATACCTCATTGCACTCCCCAGGGTGTCTAGTTTTCAGAAACGTGTGGGATTGGTAGGTTTCCTAGATGGCGGCTAGCTCCGGGGCCCAAAACCAGGTGCCCCCCAAAACCAGGTAGTTTTGTTATAGGTAATTTTGAAGTCTCCACAATACGATTTGGGCCATTTCCTGTTTCAGCCACTATGCCTACCCACACAAGTGAGGTGCCATTTTTATCGGGAGCCCTGGGGGAACGCAGGGTGGTAGGAAATTTGTGGATCCATGCAGATTCCAGAACTTTCCCACACAAAAAGTTGAGTAAAAAGTGATTTTTTCAGCAAAATTTGAGGTTTGCAGGGCATTCTGGGTAGGAAAACGATTGGGGACCCATGCAGGCCATACCTCGCTGGACTCCCCCGGGTGTCTAGTTTTCAGAAATGTGTGGGTTTGGTAGGTTCCCAAGATAGCCGCTGAGCCCGGGCCAAAAACCCAGGTGACCCCCCTTGCAAAACCAGGTTGTTTTGTGATAGGTAATTTTGATGTCTCCTCAATACGTTTTGGGCCCTTGCCTATCGCGGGTACTTGACACACCCACGCGAGTGAGGTATCATTTTTATCGGGAGACCTGGGGGAAAGCTGGGTGGTAGGAAATTTGTGGATCCATGTAGATTCCAGATCTTTCCCACACAGACATTTGAGAAAAACGTGATTTTTTCAGCTAAATTTGGGGTTTGCAGGGGATTCTGGGTAAGAAAATTTTGGAGGACCCACGCAAGCCATACCTCGCTGGACTCCTCCGGGTGTCTAGTTTTCAGAAATGTGTGGGTTGGGTAGGTTTCTCTAGATGGCCGCCGAGCCCGGGGCCAAAAACTCATGGGACCCTCCTTGCAAAACCAGGTTGGTTTGTGATAGGTAATTTTGATGTCACCTCAATAGGTTTTGGGCCCTTGCCTGTCGCGGGTACTTGACCTATCCACACAAGTGAGGTACCATTTTTCACGGAAGACTTTGGGGGACACGGGGTGGGTGGAATTTTGTACATCCACGCAGATTCCAGAACTTTCCACCACAGAAATGTGAGGAAAATGTGGGTTTTTTTGGACATATTTTTAGGTTTGCAAGGGATTCTGGGTAACAGATCCTGGGGAGAGCCAGTCAAGTCACCCCATCCTGGATTCCCCTGGGTGTCTAGTTTTCAAAAAGGTATAGGTTTGCTAGGTTTCCCTAGGTGCTGGCAGTGTTAGGGTTCAAAATCTACAGCTAGGCACTTTGCAAAAAAAGGGTCCGTTTTCACTGTGAAAATGTGGTGTGTCCATGTTGCGTTTGGGCCGTTTCCTGTCACGGGCACTAGGCCTACCCACACATGTGAGGTGCCATTTTTCTCAGAAGACTTTGGGGAACGCGGGATGGGTGGAAATTTGTGGATCCACGCAGATTCCAGAACTTTCCACCACAGAAATGTGAGGAAAATGTGTTTTGTTTTACAAATGTTTTGGTTTGCAAGGGATTCTGGGTAACAGAACCTGGTGAGAGCCAGTCAAGTCACCCCATCCTGGATTCCCCTGTTTATCTAGTTTTCAAAAATGTATAGGTTTGCTAGGTTTCCCTAGGTGCCGGCAGAGTTAGGGTTCAAAATCTACAGCTAGGCACTTTGCAAAAAAAGGGTCCGTTTTCACTGTGAAAATGTGGTGTGTCCATGCTGCGTTTTGGGCCGTTTCCTGTCGCGACCACTAGCCCTACCCACACAAGTGAGGTACCATTTTTCTCGGAAGACTTTGGCGAACGCGGGGTGGGTGGAATTTTGTGGATCCACGCAGATTCCAGAACTTTCCACCACAGAAATGTGAGGAAAATTTCTTTTTTTGGACACATTTTTAGGTTTGCAAGGGATTCTGGGTAACAGAACCTGGTGAGAGCCAGTCAAGTCAGCCCATCCTGGATTCCCCTGGGAGTCTAGTTTTAAAAATCTATAGGTTTGCTAGGTTTCCCTAGGTGCCGGCAGAGCTAGGAACCAAATTCAACAGGTAGGCACATTCCGAAAAAAAGTCAGTGCCTAGTGGGCTTTCTGCCGCCCTGGGAGGGGGAGATCAGGGCTATTGCTCCCGATATGCCCCGAGGGGGCAGAAAGACTGTGGCTATTCTTTTGGGGGTCGGGGGCATTGGGATGCCCATTCTGGTCAGCCCCCACCCCTGCGTATAAAAAGCCAGCATAATCGCTGGCACATAGTGGGCTTTCTGCCCTCCGGGGGCAGATCAGGGGCTACTGCCCCCATCTGCCTCCTGGGAGGGGAAAAAAGACAATGGCATCTTTTTTGGGGTGGGTGAGGGCATTGGCATGTCCATTCTTGGCAGCCCCCACCCCGAACTTTGTAAAAAAAAAAAACATTGGTGGCTAGAGGGCTTTCTGCCCCCCCGGGGTTTGCAGATAAGGTGCTATTGCCCCATCTGCCTCCCAGGGGGGGGGCAGAAAGACTGTAGCATTTTTTTTGGTGTGGGGGCCATTGACATGCCCATTCTGGGCAGCCCCCACCCCTACCTTTATATAAAAAAAATCCCTGGCGCTTAGTGGGCTTTCTGCCCCCTCCCGGGGGGCAGATCAGGGATATTGCCCCCATCTGCCTCCTGGGGGCAGAAAGTCTTTTTTCTTTGGGGGGTAGGGTGGGGGCATTTGCATGCCCATTCTGGGCAGCCCCACCCCGGGCCTATAAAAAAGAATCCCTGGCATCTAGGGTGTTTCTGAACCCCGGGGGCAGATTGGTGGCCACTGCCACCATTTGCTCCCCTGGGGGGGCAGAAAGACTGGAATTTCGTGGGGGGAGGGTGGGGGCATTGGCATGCCCATCTTGGGCAACCCCCACCCCTAAATTTATCGAGGGGAAAAAAAACCCTGGCGTCTAGTTGGCTTTCTGCCCCTTGGGGGGGCAGATTGGGGGCTACTGCCCCCATCTGCCCCCAGGAGGGGCAGAAAGACTGTACCTTTGCGTCGGGGTGGGGGCATTGGCATGCCCATATTGGGCAGCCCTCGCCCCAGGGGGGGCAGAAAGACTAATTTTGTGGCCGGGGGGGGTGGGGGCATTGGCATGCCTGTTTTGGGCAGCCCCCACCCCTAATAAATATCCCATAAAAAATCCCTGGTGTCTAGTGGGCTTTCTATCCCCCCGGGGGGGCAGAAAGACTAATTATGCCAAACTTTTTATGGGGGGAGCAAAGGCCCTTGCCCAAGGGGCCGCTCCCCTCCCTGGTGCCTAGTGGGTGGATCCCTGCTTGGGGATCGCCCTCCTGGGCGATCCCCAAGCAGGGATCCACTAGGAGAGGTACCATTGGAAAGGGAGATTCTCCCCTTCCAACGATACCTCTCCTGAGTTTCTACGTGCTCAGGGGCTGAGATAGCCCCTGAGCACGAAAGCTGAAACTGAAATGAGCCTCTTGGCTCATTTCAGTTTCGGTTTCACTGAAATGACATCAGCGCGACGTGCGCGCCGATCGTCATTTCAGGGAAACCAGGGGAGCCTCGGGGCTGGGAAGCTCTTCCCCAGCTCCCGAGGCTTTAAGGAGAAAGGGAATCCCTCTGGTGCCCGCACCAGAGGGATTTCCTGTGCTGGGTCCCATGACGAGCTGGACTCGTCATGAGCACACGACCACTGTGTGCCATGACGAGTCCAGCTCGTCATGAGCATGGAAGGGGTTAACTGTCATGAGTACCAGGGCAACCCACACAAGTGAGGTACCATTTTTATCGGTAGACATATGGAAGCATAGAATAGTAGAACATTTGTTATTACCAATAGGATTTTGCTGCATTTGTGCCTTCCAAATGTAAACCAGTGTGTAAGGAAGAAGACACTTTGAAAAATACCCTCTAAGTCATATGCTAGTACGGGTGCCCACAAATTCAGAGATGTACGATTAACCACTGCCCCTAAACTCCATATTTCAGAAATGCATAGGTTTCCTTGATATCCATTTTTCACTCTACATATTATAACATATTAATTGGTCTATACTCAGTACACAATAAAAAAACATTGTACGGTGCAGCTCAGTTGTTGGCTCTGGGTACATCAAGTTCTTTGAGAACCTACAAACCCTAGATATCCCCGCAACCAAAAGGGTCTTGCAGACGTAATGGGATATTGCTTTTGTAAATTTGTCATCATGACAAAAGTTACAGACAAAAAGGTAATCACAAATGGCAGTTTTTAGCAACTCATTTTCAATAGTTCTTTATTTCAACAGTTAGTTTCTTTGGGAATTCCTTGAGCGATCAACACATATGACCCCTTTCTAAATTTAGAATTGTATCTACGTTTCAGAAATGTATGACATTCATGGGTCACTCATGGGGTTTCCACTGGTTTCCACCACAAACTGGAAGCATATTGAAAGTACAAAAAATAGGAGAAATGGGACACCTCTTTGAAAAATGCCACAAATGTAATAAAAAAGGTGTTTTCTTTAATTCAGCTTTGTATGTTCCTGAAAACTGGGAAGATGGTGACTTTAACACAGTAAACTGTTAATGGATGTCTGATATAAATTGGGTCTCTAGATGGCAGAGGTATGCACCCTGTCCAAGTAGGGACCACAATAACTAGTCAGCGTAAGTCAGATACACACAGTAAATTAACCTGTGCTCAGCCTCTGGTAGCTTGACACAGAGCAGTCACGTTTAACTTAAGAGGATGTGTAAAGTAGTTGTGCACACAACTAACCCTGGGCGTAGTTCGCGAAGTAGCGCTACGCAAAGCTACGCGAAGTGCACTTCGCACTACGCGAGCTACGCGTAGCACAACGCGAACTGTGTAGTGCGCTGTTCGCGATGATTGCACAGTGCCGGATGCTTGTCCGCACTGTGCAATCATTGAAAACGGCATCTTGCACAGTGCGAGCTGTCTTTTACTGCCGCTCGAGTAGATTTTTACTCGAGCGGCAGCTTTCTCAACGCGGACTGGTAGTTTCTCATCGCGAGCGGTCGTGAGCATACGCGACCACTCGCAATGAGAAACCTGACCTCCCCGCGTTGAGAATCTCGCCGGGAGGTTTATTTTCAACGCTCGCGATCGGCAACTTGATGTTGCTGATCGCGAACGAGGAAAAAGTCTCGCCGGGATGTCAATTTGCTTGCTCGCGGTCGCCAACTTGACGTTGAGGACCGCGAGCAAGCAAAAAATGACCGCTGCACTACGCTACGCATGTTTGCACTGTGCTACGTGCAATTTGCGTAGTGCGAAGTAGCGCAAACTTCGCAAACTACACGAGCGTAGCGTAGTGCTTTGCCCAGGGTTACACACAACACACAGTAACACAGTGAAGACACCCCAAAAAGACTCCACACCAGTTTAGGAAAATAGAGAATATTTTTATAAATAAAACGACCAAAATGACAAAATTCCAATCAGTAGAAGTCAAAATATGAATTTTAAAGATTAAATACAAACATAGCACTTAGAAGCAAATAGCTCTCCAAGAGTTATTTGGTCGCACTGGACCAGGACAAAGTCAAGAGTTCAGGCCGCCCTCGATGGAGTGCAGCTCAGCTAGAGGACACACGTAGGACCGTTGAGCAAAAGTATCTTAATCTTGTCACAGCACGAGATGTACTGTACCTTTGCACTCGTCACTTTGAAGGGTTGGATTTTACTTCTCTTCCTGGTGGATCCCGGGGCTGACAGACAAGAGACGCCATTTTCGGCAATGCATGCTCTAGTTGTTCTTGGGGTTTGGCCACTATTATGCACAATGCGCGGACGCGCCGCTGGCGTGCCTAAGGCAAGCCTGTCTGCGCCCGTCAGCGTGCCAGCCATGCGGTTCATTTCGCGTCTTCTTCCGCTGCCCCGGCTTATTCTACAGCCGTACTGAGCTGCTCACGCTCTGTCCGCAACGCTGTAAGTGTGCTAACCTGTGGGAGGTTTCAGATAATCTCACCATGGCATGTGAGAGCTGTAAATTCCATTTATGCCCTAGACCTGCCGACCCGCCCCTATCAGATATCCGACCTCGGACCACCTCAAAGGGGCATTGCATACAGGCAGCCTTGATTAATGCACGCTTGTTAGCCAGACACTCCCAGGATATTTTTGATCTCCTTTCGGATGAGTCGCTTGATCTGCTATTTTTAACGGAGACTTGGTTGAATGAGTTCTCTAACCCAGTTATTGAACTGGCCATTCCGGGTGGGTACAAAGTCTCCCACGCGGATCGCAAAATGGGAAGAGGCGGTGGTATAGCGGTGGTGTTTAGAGAGGCGTAGACTTTCCTTCGCGGGGAGACTCTGGGAATTGGGGATGGGGAGGCGCTTGATTTTTCCATCACCATTTCACCTCATTTTACGCTGGGCGGTACTCTGGACTACAGGCCCAGCAGGAGCTTTCTTGAAATCCCTAGATGAGGTCATTGTTCCCCGGGCCCTGCGCTTTTCTAATTTCTTACTCCTTGGGGACTTTAATACCCATCAGGACCAGGCAGAGGAGGGTGTGGCCAGGGAGTTTGCTGACTCACTGAATCTCGCCCAGCTCTCCCAATGGGTCGGGTCCCCTACACATCGTGGAGGGCACATCTTAGACCCGGTTTGTTCTAATTTTCCTATATGTGTTAAAGAACCCCTTCAAGTAGCTTGGTCGGATCATTTTCTGATCCTTTTTTCATGGACCTGTCAGAATTCCCCCCCTCACAGCTGGCATCGACAGGGCAGACCCTCTCACAAAATTGATCCTACTGTTTTCAGTAGGGTCTTGGCTGATGCTAGGCCTTCTTCTACTACGGATTTGGGAGGAGCCCTTGAGAGCTTTACTAATTGGATCCTGCACGCAGTGGAACGTTTCTCCCCACTCTCCATTAATAAGCGAGTAAGAGATTCTCCTTCTAAACCATGGTTTTCTAAAGAGCTTAAAGAGCAAAAACAGCATTGTAAAAAACTAGAACGCTGCAGGAGACTGGCCTACTGCCCACTGGCCAAAGTGACATTAAGGAAGGCACAGAAAGTTATTACGCTTCCATTCGACAAGCAAAAAGCTGCTACTATGTGGAGCGCGTATCTCTCTCCAAAAACAATGCTAAAGAAATGTTCTCAATTGTGCAGAGCTTCTTAGCTCCAAGCGCTGAGTGTATCACCTTTCCTACTTTGGACACCTGGTGCGAGAAATTGTCTAGCTTCTTTATTGATAAGATTCAGGAGATTCAGGGGAATTTTGGGTCTAACACCCCTACTCAGGTTGGGAACCCCCTCCCGAATATAGGCACATTTAGCTCTCCCTCACTACCTTCCCTAATGGCCTTCTCTCCCATTGCCCCACAAGACTCACTGACAATTCTCAAATCATTGAAATCCGGCTCCCCGTCTGACCCTTGTTTGGCCAGGCTGTTAGCCTCAGTGGCTGAGGTAGTGAATCCAGAGGTTAATACCCTCATTAATCTGTCCCTTCAGACTGCCACTGTTCCCCTTGTCTGGAGGCAGGCCAAACTTTTGCCTCTATTGAAAAAGCCATCTTTGGACCCTTCCATCCCAGCCAGCTATCGCTCTATCTCCCTTCTTCCTGCTGTGTCGAAGGTGTGCGAGAAAGCTGTTAATAAACAGTTCTCTAATTTTGTTGAAACATCTGGCTTGCTTCATACAGCTCAATCAGGGTTTAGGGCCACCTATAGTACAGAGACGGCTCTTGTTGAAATCTCAGAAGCAATTAGAGAGTGTTTGGACGCTGGTGGCAGAGCGGCTCTTATTTTATTAGACCTCTCTGCCGCCTTTGATACAGTGCCACCCTCTCAGCTTCTGACCTGTCATCTGGACATAGGTGTGTCTGGATTAGCCTGGAATTGGCTTAAATCTTTCTTAGAAGATAGATCGCAGCAAGTGTGGCTGCCTCCGTCTTCTTCGACTCTCACAAAGGTGACTACTGGAGTACCACAGGGCTCTAGTTTGAGCCCTCTCCTCTTCAATATATATATCACGCCTCTGATCTACTTGGTGGAGGAGCTGGGAGCTAAAATTATCGCTTATGCGGACGATACCCAGCTCCTCTTTACTTGGGGGAAAAATGATTTATCTCTGACCCGCGCTAGAGCTTGTCTTACAGCCGTTTTCAAATGGCTTTCATCTGCTCAGCTGAAGTGTAACGAGGACAAGTCGGAAATTCTTCTATATGGGGCTTTCCCTCCTCAGTTTAGGGAATCATTGTGGCCGGCAGACTATCCTCTACCTAATTCTGCGGGCCATCCAGTAAAAAACCTGGGGATCTGGTTTAATGAAGATCTTCGCTTCTCGACTCAGATAAAGAAACTAGCAGGGCAGTGCTTCGGCACATTGAAATCTCTCAGGAAGTTTTTTCCCCTTTTACCCAGGGCAACCAAGGAAATGGTTACTCGCGCCCTGATCCTCTCCCGTATAGATTACGCTAATGCTCTGTACATTGGCCTGCCTGGGTACCAGTTGAAGAAACTGCAGGTTATACAAAATGCTGCAGCCAGGGCTCTGCTCAACATCCCAGGAAGATCAAGCATAAAGCAACATCTGCTTGACCTGCACTGGTTTCCCGTGGCCCAAAGAGTTAAATTTAAGGCATTCACTCTGGCCCATGCAGCCCTGTACAAATCTGGTCCGCTTTATCTTAGGAAGCGCTTCAGCTTCTACATACCACGGAGACACCTGCGCTCAGCTATGCAATGTCTGGCTGTGATTCCCCATTTCCACCTCTCAAGAATGGGGGGTTGCTCCCTGACCTACAAGGCAGCGGAGGCCTGGAACTCCCTCCCCATGGAATTGCATGGTATTCAAGATTCCAAACTGTTCAGGAAACGGTTAAAAACTCTGCTTTTCATCTAACTCACAGTTCTTTCAGTTATGCTTCATTGTGGCTTCCACGCCGGGACACTCTTGAGTAGCCGAGCGCGTTAGAAATGTCTTTAACATAACATAACATAACATGTGTCGATGATACCCACACAGTTGAGGTGCTGTGCTGGATTTCTTTATGGTGCTGCCGCAATGCATCAGTTCCATCAAGCGAAATGCTGGTTCTGGAAGCAATGCAGCAGTTCCAATTGCTATGCACCAACCTGGTCCCTGCAACAGCGGTGGTGCATCGTTCCAATCTCGCAGCAGGAGAAGCGTTAGTCCCGATCGGCACAACATTGTCGATGCTCAGGTTCTGGCAAATGCAGCACTTTAAACTTGCTTCCAAGGGCCCTGGACTGTATTGGCACCACTTGGCAGAGTAAGACTTACAGCAGGTAAAGTCCAGGTGCTCAGTTGAAGATGAAAGTGAGGTTTTTGATATCCCTGAGACTTCAGAAACAGGAGGCAAGCCAACAAGTCCTTGGAGAGTACTTAGGTTCTGGGATGTAGGGATGCAGATCCAGTCCTTCTCATTCACAGGCAAGAAGCAGCAGGCAGCTGGCCAACACGTCAAAGCAGTTCAGCAAAGTGGCAGTCCATTCTGCCAGCACAGCAGTCCTTATTCCTGGTAGAATGTCCTCAATTCCAGCTGTGTTCTGATTTGGTGGTGTCAGAGGTCCAGTACTTTTACCCAGTTGGGCCTTTAAGCAGTGTGACTTCAAAGGGATGCTTTGAAGTGCACAAGACCCAGCCTTTCCTGCCCTGGCTCCAGACTGACTCCAGGAGGGTGTGCAATCCTTTGTTTGGGGCGGGACACAGCCCTTTCAGGTGTAAAGTGTCAGCTCCTCCCTCCCATCCGGCTCAGGATGACCCATCAGCATGCAGATAGATATTCAGTCACAACTACCCTTCCTTTGTGTGCCGATTTCTAGAGAAATTGAAGGAAGCCAGTTGTCATCCACCCCAGACATGTATTCCAGAGACAGGCAGAAGACACCAAATTTGGGGCTCCTATCTCTTCCCAAACTATGGGAACGATAGGGCTTGCAGTAGGGAAAAACTAATTTCAGAGTATTTCACAACAAGGAAATGTAAAAGTTAAAATTACATGTCCTACTTTTTAAATACACTGCAACATGCACATGGGCTGTCCAGGGCCAACCACAGTAGTGTGCTATATGTAATAAAAAGGAAGATTTGGGCCTGGCAAGTAGGTTAACTTGCCCTGTCAAAATCGCATTTTAAAACTGCACACACAGGCTCTGCAGTGGCAGACCTGAGACATTTTAAAGGGACTACATGAGTGGGTAGCACAATCAGTGCTGCAAGCCCACTAATAACATTTATTTACAGACCCTGGGCACATGTAGTACACTTTACTAGGGACTTATTAGTAAACCAAATATGCCAATTGTGGATACGCCAATGTTACCATGTTCTAAGTAAAGAGCACATGCACTTTAGCACTGATTAGTAGTGGTAAAGTGCTCAGATTCCTAAAGCCAGAAAAAAAACTAAGTCAGTACAACAGTGAAAAACAGGAGGTCAGAAGGCAAAAAGTCAGGGGAAACCATGCCAAGGAAGCCAGGTCCAACAATGCAATTTTTAGGAAAAAAAACAGACCCTTTTACCCAGAGCAGTTTTTTTCCCCTTTTTTCCCAAACCCTGAATACTTTTAGAATCTCCAGGATGTTGGAAAAAAGGACGCAAATTTGGAATAGATACTTTATGTAGACAAAACATTATGGAGGAACACATTCATGCAAACCACCCCAAATAGCTAGAAAAATGGCTCAGCACTGCTGACATGTGCACCACTCCTCTGTGGCCCTCCAAAGGATGAGGGCCAAAGAGGACTGAGTAAGTGAACATGTGTCCCATTGCTCCGTTTACAATTCACAAGCGCTGAGATAGCTATGAGCTGACTTGACGTCTAAGGCCCACATCATATGGCAAGCCAGAAAGTACCAGGATGGATCCAAGCTATCCCAGAGGCCTGTTCAAAAAGCCAGTAGGGCACTCGGGCAGCTGTAGGTTGTGAACAGGACTAAGTACTGAATTAGGCACATATCGTTCAAATCTTCAAACTGAAAAAAGGATAGTTATAATTTGATAACCTCTGATTTGGACTTTTACACAAAATTATAAATGTGAAAATGTGTGGTAGTTTAAAATATGTTGTAATTATCTTTGTGAGAATAAATGTGGGATGAATACATTTTCTTCTTTCTACTTACCCATTTGATTACAGGTCGCTGTAATTTTTAGGAAAGCGGAGTATACATATATTGAGACTGCTGCTTGTGCCTTTAACAGGTAAATAGAAAAAAGCAGAAAACCCATTTACTTCTAAAATACTTCCTTCCAACATGCATGTTGGATTTCCAAGACCCATTATTAATTGTGTGAAAATATTGTTTTACACTCTGCAATCTTCTTTTTAAGTATGTTTAATTCAAATACGTGCTGGGTACTGTTGTAATCAACTACCACTCTTTGCTTTTATAAATAAGGTTCTTACTGGAAAGCATCCATTTCTTTAATTGGGGAACATTCTTTGGCATAGTGGTTGATGGGTATATTTCGTCGGCGGTGAAGAAGGGTGGGTGATGTATGGAATGTGTGGGTGGCATATTGATCTTACAGGCCTGCATTTATGAACATTTGGGCCGCACAGCGTGAACATAAGCAATACTGTACTGCTCGTAGGGTAGAAATCGTGCAGCAATTTATTTGCTATGTGTGCTATTCACAAGGGTAAATCTACACATGTAGATTTACTAATAGTGGCAGTAGTAACTTTACACTCATAAATTTGGCTCCACCCACTGTGTCAAGAGATGGAGAGATGTAACTCAACTCTATGCTTTTGAGCATCTTTACTGCTTTGGGCTATTAACAAAATCCAAGTGTAAAGTTGCTTTAAAGTGTAGACTTGAAACAGGAGGTGGAGTCAAATTTTGAACTTTAAAGATACTACTGCCAAAATTAAGTCCAGTACCACACATGTCTAAGCACTGATACTGCAACACCTTTAAGGGCTTAAAATAGAACCCTATGGGAAATTATGCTTAATTAAATTAACTAAATTAAAATAGTTATAATTATAAATAATTGTATTTTAATATAAGAAAAATTATCTAAAAATAAAGCTTTTTTATTTTAACATACTTGACTAACTTTTTTTAATTTAGAAATTAAGGTAACATTATTTTGTATTAAAATAAAATTACATTTGGTTTAAATAATTCTATACAACACTTTAATCATTATTAATACATAATAAAAAATGTTTTTTTAATCTTAGGTCTGATTTTTGTTTTTATAAATCTTTAAAAAATAAATGTAATTCAATCTAAAATAATTGAATTTCTTTAAATTGTAACTTAAGATTATGATAATAGTTTATTTTTAAAACATATTTCATTGGTTTTAGAATTATTAACACCACAAGTTGTTTCATATAAACAGAGCAGATACCATATAGTTATAGCATGTTAATGGTCGAAAGACCTATTTGCAGTTATATTCAGGAGATTCGTTCCTTCAAACACACAAGAACCTTCCCCCCTCCCTGAAATAGCAAGTAACCAAACCCTCCCTCCCTCCCCTCCAGACTCACTTTTACGTTATCATGACCTAATATTATCAACCAAGATTCAATGTACTTCTTTAATTTCTGAGATCTAATTTACAACACTGCTAGGAGTGACCCAATTAGGTTCTCATGGGGCCTACTATTGGTGGGGGTTGCAATGCCTTCGAAAGGTCTAAGGCTATTATTATTTAATGCAATGATTGTTCGGCAGCTATAAATTGTTCCAAAAGTGCATCCCGTTCCATTGAAATCGGGTGTTTCCTAAGCCCTTTATTCTCTTCTCTTCTGATCTCCATGCTTTCGGCCCTCCCCCAACGCACCACCTCTCCATGCTACGTTAATGCCGCCGGGGGCTGGAAAGACTTCCAACGCATTGCGATTGCCCGTTTCGCTAGTATTAATACTAGATTGGCAAACCTAGCCTGAGTTCCTTGCAATTTTCGTTTTTTACAGATGCCCAGTATGCAGTATTCCACTGTGTCCTTCCCCACCCCTGGTGCTACCTCATTAATGAGTTTATAGACTGTCGCCCAAAAGGGTGTCAGTTTTGGGCATGCCCAAATCATGTGGAGCAGCCCAGCCGGTTGAGTGTGGCATCTGGGGCAGTCATCCACTGTGCCTGGAAACATTTTGCTCAATCTATGTGGGGTCAAGTATGCTCTATGTACTATTATGTACTGAATTAGCTTAAATTTAGGATTCCGCTGAACTTTCTTGGGGCATTCCAATATTTTCTCCCAATTCTTATCTGAGACATCATGTCCGATATCTATAGAGCATTTATTTTTGAGTTCCTGTAGTGAAACCACTGCCTGCGTCCGGATACTGCTACATAGCCATTTTATGAGAAGTCCTCCATTACCCATTAGATATATCATGTGAACTAGTTCATGTGTTTGGGGTTCCATGCCATCTGGAGACCAAGTATTTCTCACATATCTACTGATACCAGCATGTAGAAGATATAGTGTATTAGGAACCCTTGTTCTCTCACAAACGTGTTGTGATCCATAAACATGTTATCTGCACACAGCATTCCTACTGTGCTAATGCCTTCATCTATCCATTTAGCCAGACATCTATTAGAGAGTATCCCAGATGGTATAGGAATCCCCAGAAACGGGATATTTGGAGCGTATGGATGTTGTCCCTTGGTATATTGGATAGCTTTCTTCCAGTAGGATATAGCCACTTTTAGTAAAGGCTGTACCGACGACGGGGTTTTACTATTTGGTAGTAAAAGTGTGTGTTATGCGCCCTTGTCCCAAGCAGCCCGTGACATGTCTATCTCCTGCAAGTGGCACTCAGCCGTCCAGTAAGAAAGCCACTGGAGTTGACTAGCATAACAGTATGCCCGGAAGTCTGGAACACCCAAGTCCCCCCGATCAGTACCCAATTGTAGCTTAGTAAGACCCACTCTCCTTTTGCTTTTAGCCCAGATCAATTCAGTTAACATTATGTTTAGCATTTGAAATATATACTATGGGATCATGATCGGCAAAGTAGTAAAATAATAAAGCAATCTGGGGAGCATCACCATTTTAGAAATAGCTATTCTTGTCGCCACTGAGAGTGGTAAAGATATCCAAAATGTGATTTGCATTTTTAGTGCCTTGATTGCTCACCCCAAGTTACCCTCCAGCATGTCCTGTGGTTCTCTGTAGATTTGTATACCTAAATATTTGAATGTAGTTGGTGCTACAGTGAATGACCAGGGCCCAAACCGAACTTGTTCTAATGGCACCCTTGCCTTGTACCCCTGGCCACCTCGTAGGGCTGCGAGATATGGGTCCCTGTACTGGCCCGCGCCGTTGGGTCCGTATATAACAGTTTAACCCAGTGTATGTATTCCTATGGTATGCCAAATAGCGAAAGAGTACGTAACATATAATTCCAATGCAGAGTGTCAAACGCCTGTCGCAGGTCGAGCGAAATACAGCCTGCCTCAGCGTCCCCAGCAAGTATCAAAGTGAGTATCTGATGTAATCGTCTAGTATTTAGTGAAGTACTTCTGCCTGGAACAAAGCCACACTGATCAGTATGTATCAATCTTGGTAGATGAATGAGTAGTCTACGGGCTAGTATTTTACTGAGGATTTTATAATCAGTATTTAATAGGGAAAGGGGGCGGTATCCCTTCATATCCGTTGGGTCACGACCAGGTTTCAGCAGTGAAGTAACCAAAGCCTGTCTCGTGGTGGGGGGTAGAAAACCTGTTTCCAATGCTGCGTGGTATAATTTTTCGAGATGGGGGAGCAGCTGTGCCGAAAAGGTTTCGTAGAACTCTGCAGGCAGGCCGTCGAGCCCTGGGGTCTTATTACCTCGGAGGTCTTTTATGGCTGATCGAATTTCAGTGATGGAGCAAGGTTTCGCAAATGAAACTTGCTCGTATGCAATCTTCCTCATTGTATTAATATTAAAACTTGTATTGTCTGTATTAATATTTGCACACACTACATGAATAGTTAGGAAGCTTGCCTATGTTGTTTTTCTAACAAATAACGCTTGTTCCTAGTCTAAAATGGCCGCTTAAGCGTGGGAATTTAACTGCGCATGTCACAACCTGATCACATGGTGTGACGTCTTTCTTTGCTTGGTGGGAATTTCTGCTTCTGCGCAGTGTGCAATAAAATGGCCGCTAAATGTTCTCACATGCTTAAGCTTGCTCCTGTGTCATTACAAAATTGTCATTTCTTAACACAATTAATGCGGGATAGGTTTTATATAATTGAAAGGGATTAGAAATAAGATAAGTGGTATACAGTGAAACGTTTTATTTTTGATATTAATATTTCCTTCTTGCACTTTTAGTAATTCGTAATCTTGGGCCTGGGTTGGTGACTTGAAACTAGAGAAGCAGAAGGTTCTGCGCATGTCCCCTGAAAGACTGCCAAAATGAAGTCAACTTGGACGTCTCACAAGGCCATGACCTATCGGCCGAAGAGGATGTTCTAAATGTACAAATTTGTAACAAAAGATTTAATTGCTGTAGAAATTGTATATAATTTGTTGTGAGACGGGTGGGAAATAAAGTGAATGTATTAAATTGAAGGGGAGGGAACGTTAATACAATAGGCTTCACAAATTAAGCCAAATTTGTCATAGTGCGAGAATCCACTTCCTGTCCCTGCCCAATCAGAAGTAGTGGTCCCATATTTTAGCAACATTAAGGGGAGGTACATGGGCGTAGAAGGGTATAATAGAATATAGCATTAGTAGTTAGTTAGCTCAGATTTTTAGAACATACAGAAGAGCTCCAGGCTGCCCAGCTGATCGATTGCTGACTGAATCCCTATCCAGAAGAGGTCCTGAGGAGGGGCGGCGGAGTCCATTAGAGGGAAGAATCGAGGAGAAGTCAAGTACCAGAGAGGAACGGCGCAGGCGTCGTTTTAGAGAGGTCACCAGTCCGGTCCTGATCCCGAAGAAGGTCCTTGCTCTTCATCCTTCCAGGGTCCAATCCTTTCAAACTCCTTGGCTAAGGGTTTGGTTCTCGCATTTAGGTAAATATATGCAACCTTTAGTTGCGCTGCTGTCCCTATCTCCTCTTTTCCTTAAACACCGTCATTTATTAGAAATAATCATTCTATGCTTTCCACGAGTATTCTGATCAAATACCGTGTCTTTTTCTGTATTTACTCTGCTAAAAACTTTAGATAAACATTTTTAAAACTTCTTGACTCAGTGGTTATTTCAGGGTTATGTATTATAGTGAATGTCACTCATTTTAAACTTCCCAATTAGCAAAGGATCCATTGGTAAGTTATTACTCTTCAATCAGAAGGTAATTGGTAGCAGGGATTTTGATAAAAGAGTATATCTGACACCCAGCGTAAGTATTAGAGTAGTATGAATGTATGGGCCCAAGTGAGTATATGGTGTATGAATGCTGTTTGCTAATATCGCGCTGGATCATCAGCTTTTGTTATGGGTTTAGCAAGTTCCTTCTTTTGTGCATCAGCAAGTTGGGGGAACTCCAGGTCTCCAAGGAAGCCAGTCAATTCCTCCTCCTTTAGCTCCACAGGTGCAGTATATAATGCTGCATAATAGTCTCTGAATGCCCTGTTAATGTCAGCTTGTGTAGTTACCGTGTTTCCCTCTATTGTGTGCACTTTGTGTATAGGGGTAGGGTATGGCATATCTCGTATAATTCGTGCAAGCAATGTCCTGGCCCTATCTGCTTCTACATGTTGTTTTTGGGTATAGGTACGGTAATCAATTGTTCTCAGTTGTTCTAACAGTTCGGCATGCTTTATACCTGCTTCCTGCAGTGCTTCCTTATGTGTGTTATCTGATGCTGCAGCGCTTTCCAGCCCTCCCAGTCGAGCTTCTAAGTCCTGCAGTTCTCTATCCACTATAGACCGGATTCCTACTTTAGTACCAATAGCCACCCCACGGATGACAGTCTTGAACGCCTCCCATTCCACCTGGCGTGTACTCGCAGTGTGTGCATTTTCAGTAAAGTAATGTTCTATGGCAGTGGAGAGGGCAGTACGAAAGACGGGGTCCTCCAAGGAAACTGGCTGTAGTCTCCATGTTGGTACTGGTGTAGAGATCCTACCCCACTCTAGTATTAACTCCAAGCGATTATGATCTGATAATGTCTTCCCAAGGTAGGTAGCGTGTGCCACGTTTTTGAGTAAAGGTGCTGAGCAGAACACTCTATCAATACGTGTATGCAACATATGTGTTGGGGAATAAAATGAGTATTCCCGACTCGTCGGGTTATGTACTCGCCATGCATCTCCGAGTGCCCATCCCGCCGCCCAGCTCGCTAGTGCTTCGGATTGCTTCCCGTTGTGGGTGGGTGCAAACGGTCCAGGTCCATATTTAATAGTGTTAAAATCTCCTCCCACCACCCAGGAGTAGCCTTCCCAGTCCGCCAGCACTGTGTTTAGAGATGTTAAAAATGTGTCCTGTTCTGTGTTGGGGGCATAAATGCTTCAGAGTATTACTGGTTCCCCATCTGGCGCACCGCGAAGAAGAACATATCTGCCATTTGTCTCTATTCATTGTTCTGCAACTATAAATGGGGTGCCACTCCTAATCCAAACAACCGTCCCCCTCGCAAAGGCAGAGTAGGATGTACCGAATAGCTACCCCGCCATTTTTTCCGTAACTTAACGGCTTCGCTATGTGTAAGGTGCGTTTCCTGCATCAGTACAATGTGGGCTTTTTGTCTGTTCAGTTGGGCATATATTCTATGTCGCTTATACACCGACTCCATCCCCCTAACATTCCAGGTTAAAATTTTGTATTTCCCCGCAGTAGACATAATGCAAACTATGTTGTGGTAACATATTTAACCCAATGCAGTCTTGGTGACAAAGAAGAAATCGACAGTGCGTGAGTCTGGTAAAACTAACAACAATCCCCAAAACTAGGTTACCCCGTAAAACAGCAGAGGACCAAACTAATACATTAATAAGAACTATATGGTCTAGCGATCTAGACAAACTAGCAGTTGCAACGGGGGGTGGTAGCCATGGTCAGTAGGAAGCCTAGGGGTGCATTACACCAGAGTAGCCACACAGCCGGCCAGTCCAGGGCCCCATCACAGCCCATATGTAAACGGTGCCACAAGTACATGTCTATCAGTATACAGTTAGAAAAACTAGCAATATCTCCCCCCAACACTTGCACCTACAAACCATTGGTTTCAGCCCAAGTAGTCATTCACTGTCTGAGGGGTGACAGAAGGAAAGAGTGCCAGGCTACTTTCGGAGTCAGAGTGCACAGTGGTGTCTTCTGAGGAATCATGCGATTCCACTGTTGAGTGTGCATCTTGGCCATCCAGCGCCGCAGCTGCCTTTATCGCAGATTTTTGTCCTTCGATAATTTGTTCCCGTGAGAGGCTCACTGTGTCGTCTAATCTATGTGGTTTCTTACGACCCATTTTTCCATGGGCAGTCTTCAGAGCTTTGTGTGGTTTCAGCCTCAAGGTTTGAAATGAACTTTGTGAGGGACCCGGCGTCAGCGTAACCTCCATCCATTCTTCAGCCTCAGCTGGGCTATCGAAAAACAGGGATTTTTGATCGTGAATCACTTTCAGCCTTGCTGGAAAGAGGAGAGCTTAATTTAAAATGTGGCCTCTGAGATGCGTTTTAACTCCCTGGAACGATGCTCTCAGTTTTTGTATTGCCAATGTAAAATCTGGGTATAGTGATACTCTTTTGTTCTCAAATTGTATTGGGGCTTTTTTGCGGGCTGTACGAAGCAGGGTGTCACGATCTTTAAAATTCAGAATACGCGCTATCATCGGCCTGGGTGGGGCACCTGGGGGAGGAGGTCGGGCTAGTATCCTGTGTGCTCTCTCCACACTGAAGAGCTCAGTGAGGCCCTCCGGTGCAATCACATCCCTAAACAATTGTTCTATATATTGGGTAGGGTTGGATCCCCCACTTCGTTCCGGTAATCCCACAATTCGTACATTGCTGCGGCGGGCCCTTCCTTCAGCATCATCCACTCTGTCCTGTAGGTCAGAGAGCTCCCGTCGTAAGTGTTCAATCTGTTCAGAGTGGTTCTTGTGTTGAGGCATAATCTCTGCGAGGTGTAACTTGTTGTTGCGGACCGTATCTGCCAGTTTACTGTGATCAGCTTTCAAAAGCGTGAGACCAGTCGCGAGTGCACTCACTTGCCGTTCAATTGCTTGTCTGAAGTCGCGCACCTCCTGAAGGATCAGGTCCAATTTGTCAACTTGATTATCCACATTAGTCGGGGGTATACAATCTGGGTCGGAGGCACAATATGCATCTTCCTGATCTGTGTGGTCGTGCCTTCCTGACGTTAGCGGGTCAGTCTGCTTCCCCCTGGTGCGCCCCATTATATATCGTTGGCACTGCGCACTGCGTGTGGTACAGTATGCGGTGCTTTTAAGCAGTTCGAGTAGTATCCACCCCACCCAAAGCAGTAGCGCGTTATAAAATTCAGAGTTAGGCTGCCCTCAATAGCACTCCATGCATGTTGCACCGCCTCCAGCTGCAGCACCAATCCCAGGTATTCCGCTTATTACAGCAAGGCCCATTTAAATGTAAAAAATCCCCACAGTGCTGAAAAGACACACCAATCTTTAAGCCCTGATCACAGAGTTCTGGATGAATGCTTTGTACTGACCATGCAGTCCCTGTACTCACTGTTTGTCTCTATAGCAGCTCTCCGGGGTGGTCAACCATCTGGACTGTTCCCTAAGCAATGGGCCTAAGAACGATCCGGCGTTATTGCTGAGATCCAGGGCCAATATCTGTATGTTTTGCGATCTACTGGAGCTGATTAGAAGCCCCTATAGGTCTCTGTGTAGTCAATCGCATTTATTCCTGCTCCATGTTAGATTGCGCAGCCGCTCAAATCGACGACTCCGGTCCCGGTGTTCAGCGGGAGGGAGGCACCAGAGGGTGGAAATACCCGAGGGGCATCCGCGTCATCCGCCTTAGCTTGTTCCTGCGGCAGCCGGCACTTGTACTGAGAAGTCCGAGAAGTTGGACTCATGTGAGCCCTGATCTCCTCCAGCGCAGCAATCAGTGATCCGGGGTTCTACAACTCAGTCGATCCGGGTCCCCCGCCTCCGGCGGAGGAAGTGGTGGGTCCCTCAAGCCCCGGTTGGGAGCAGGGTGCCCCGCAGGTCCGCCACGGCTTCCCGGTACCTCCGTTTCCGCTGCAGCCGCCTCCGATCTATTGTGCGCAGTACAGCCTCCGCCGTTATCTGCCCAGCATAGCTCGTCAGGTATTCCTCTTCTACTCCAGTCCGTGCCGTCAGTCTGTGGCGGTCAAGGCGGTGGCTCCGGTAGACCACAATCGGAGCCGGTTGATCTCCGCAGGGCTGCTATGGCTCCTCCGTATTTCCGCCATCTTCGATTCGCCTCCAACACCGTGCCGCGTAGTGCAGCCTCCACCCTTCCTGTGACTCAGGCCGCAACGCTGGGAAAGCCGTCTGGAGTCTCAGTTTTCGTTCGGATTCCGCATGTTTTATTTCTCTGCTTTCAGGTGTCGCACTAAATTATCTGGGATCAGCCAGCAAGGGTCCAATGACACCGGATCCGCGTAGGTATTGTCAGGATAAAGGGCCCTGGTCTGGAGCTCGTCTAGGACACGTCCGCCATGCTAGGTGGTTAGCCACGCCCCCCAATTATGGGAATAGTTCTGTAGCATTTTTTGAGATGGTTCTTAGGGCAACATTTCCTTGTACTTTACTACAGGGAGTTCTCCATTTAACTACAGAGTCTCCCTCTGGTAAGGTACAGGGAGAAGTAAAAAGTTAATAAACTTGAAAACAAATTGTAAAAATATTGTTAAATATTATTCTAAATGTATTCTATTTATTTACTGTAAAAATAAAGCAAAATAAATTGAATGCTACAACACTATTAACTTATACCTATATGTGTGGAGACCCCATAGTCGGGTGGAAATCTCGGAACAGAAAAAGATAGTTTAGGTGGATGCGTAGGCCTCCACATGATACAAAGTATAGTTTGTGAATAGACCCTAAAGTGTTGAGCCCCAATGATGTGTTCATCAATGCTCATTCCAAAAATAAATTTCTTATAAGACACTAAGGGGTCGATTCCGATTCGGGCCGGAAAAAGCACCGACCGACTCGGATCCGGAAATAATACCGACCGACACGTACCTGTGGCGCCCGACATGACAAGTACAATGCAAGGCGTGAAAAATCCAACCAACACGTACCGAAACCAAGTCGACCGACCGAGCCGCACGGAAAACAGCAATCCGGCCGGAAAAACATGCGAATCCAACCGACCGACACGCACCTGGAACAAATCCGACCGAAACGTACACGCGAACTCCAAACCGCAAAGTACAATGCAAGGCGCAAAAACCACGAGCGAGTCGGACGGAGGCCAAGCCGCACGACCGACACGCATACAAAACCGAGCCGAAGCAACACAAAACACCGCGACCGACGCGTACGCAGCATAGAAAACTGCACAAACACAGCGTGAACGAAACGGAGAACACCGTACGAGACAAATGCAGGGTCCGACTCGGTCACAAGAACGTTTCCAACATACACAGACAGTAGAAAGGAAAAATCACCCAAAAAAAGGCCAAACAAGCAATTACCAAGCCAATAAATACTGGGGGGGGGTGGGGACAGAGAACAAAGACACACCCACAACTCCACCTATATAAAGGACACAAATCACAACCATGAGCCTTTGCAAATGCCATTCCACTGCCAGCACCCAAGAGAAAGCAACCACACACCCACAGCTCATCCCTCACACAAGCCACACACCAGCAGCACACCAACAAATACCTACCTCACATACACCCAGCAAAACACACACTCACACACCCTCACCTGCACACCAACACACACATCACTCACCATCACCACCCATCACCATGCCCCCAAGAGGAATCCCAAGTTCCTAGATTGTGAATTGGAAGTCATGGTAGATGAGATCCTCAGGGTAGAGCCACAGCTGTTTGGCACACTGGTCCAACAGACCCCCATCTCCCAGAAAACCAAGATGTGGGAGAGGATCATCAACAGGGTGAACGCACAATCACCATGTCAGCGCACAAAGAGCGACATCCAGAACAGGTGGTATGACGTGCGCAGGAGGGTACAGGACCTGCTGAAGAAAGACTACATCAACAGCCAATACACCGGCAGTGGCCCTCCTGCCAAGCCAATATACCTCAGGCCCTGGGAGGAGAAGGTGCGGGCCATCCTTCAGCCAGTGAGCGTATATGGACTAGAGGACATCCCAGAGCCTGGTGAGTACACAACAAATGTACACAATATACTGCCACAAAACACACACATCACTGTCAAGGGGAGAGTCAAACCATGCACTCATAGCAATTACACAGCAACCAGAACAGAATCATCCCAAAATGTGTATGTCAGTCAGATAAACACAACACATGCCATCAAAAAAGTCACATCCAACTGTGCCAACACATGTACAAACACAACTACAACTACAGCTAGGCAGTGGCACAAATAGAACTAACAAACACATCCAGACATGTAGCCACCACAACAACACCAACACACAGTGAAGACCACTCAAAGGAAGGAATTCTGTGTATGCTGGCCAAGTCAGTGTGGCCAATAGCATCATGGGAGTCGCAGTCACACATATTGCCCCCCCCCCACAACTGTCCCATCAACACCACCCTAAACCATGCTCACATCACAGGGAGTGGAGAAGGACTCACAAGATGGCTGACACTGGCTACTGCTGTGGGGAGCACAAGGCCCTGCTGGCAACTGTGCACCAACAAACAGCAGGACACCACTGACTGACATCCTGATAGACAACTTCCACTCCCTGCAATGCAAGCACGTTCCATGGTGGGATATCTGGCTAGCTGGGTGGGAAGGAGGACTTGCAGCACTGACCATAGTCACAAGCACCTCCCCTCACACACCCCCCAACACAAACTCCACAGAACCCACCTGGTAGAATGCAATGCCCACCATCCTAACACAAGATCTCACAAAGAACCACCACCCTGGGTTATGTTGTGTGAAGCACAGGGACACTCTTGGGACTTCCAGCCAAACAACTGCCAGGACAACACTCCCAGCCATCCTGTCAGCACAGCCAGCCCACCCCACAGGGAAGCAGAGTCAAAAGGAAGGAAGCATGGGCATGCTGGGAAGGGGGAGGAGGCAATAGCATGATGGGAGTCGTAGTCACAGCTCTACATCCCCCACCACATGGCCCAGCAAGCTCACACTCACGCATGCACATCCCACAGATAGTGGAAAGGCCCATCAAAGATGTCTGACACTGTTGCTGTGTCGTGGGGAGCACAAGGGCATGCTGGGTACTGCACACCAACCAACAGCAGGACACCACTGTCAGCCATCTTGGCATTGCTCTCACACCCACACACACTGAACTCCCCACAAAACCAAGTAAGTATGGGAATGCTGGGAAGTGGGGTGGAGGCAATAGCATGATGGGAGTCGTAGTCACAGACATAGCTCACCCCCACAACTGTCCCATCAACACCACCCTGAACCATGCTCACATCACAGGGAGTGGAGAAGGACTCACAAGATGGCTGACACTGGCTACTGCTGTGGGGAGCACAAGGCCCTGCTGCCAACTGTGCACCAACAAACAGCAGGACACCACTGACTGACATCCTGAGAGACAACTTCCACTCCCTGCAATGCAAGCACGTTCCATGGTGGGATATCTGAATAGCTGGGTGGGAAGGAGGACTTGCAGCACTGACCATAGTCACAAGCACCTCCCCTCACACCCCCCCAACACAAACTCCACAGAACCCACCTGGTAGAATGCAATGCCCCCCATCCTAACACAAGATCCCACAAAGAACCACCACCCTGGGTTATGTTGTGTGAAGCACAGGGACACTCTTGGGACTTCCAGCCAAACAACTGCCAGGACAACACTCCCAGCCATCCTGTCAGCACAGCCAGCCCACCCCACAGGGAAGCAGAGTCAAAGGAAGGAAGCATGGGCATGCTGGGAAGGGGGAGGAGGCAATAGCATGATGGGAGTCGTAGTCACAGCTCTACATTCCCCACCACATGGCCCAGCAAGCTCACACTCACGCATGCACATCCCACAGATAGTGGAAAGGCCCATCAAAGATGTCTGACACTGTTGCTGTGTCGTGGGGAGCACAAGGGCATGCTGGGTACTGCACACCAACCAACAGCAGGACACCACTGTCAGCCATCTTGCCATTGCTCTCACACCCACACACACTGAACTCCCCACAAAACCAAGTAAGTATGGGAATGCTGGGAAGTGGGGTGGAGGCAATAGCATGATGGGAGTCGTAGTCACAGACATAGCTCACCCCCACAACTGTCCCATCAACACCACCCTGAACCATGCTCACATCACAGGGAGTGGAGAAGGACTCACAAGATGGCTGACACTGGCTACTGCTGTGGGGAGCACAGGGCCCTGCTGCCAACTGTGCACCAACAAACAGCAGGACACCACTGACTGACATCCTGAGAGACAACTTCCACTCCCTGCAATGCAAGCACGTTCCATGGTGGGATATCTGGCTAGCTGGGTGGGAAGGAGGACTTGCAGCACTGACCATAGTCACAAGCACCTCCGCTCACACACCCCCCAACACAAACTCCACAGAACCCACCTAGTAGAATGCAATGCCCCCCATCCTAACACAAGATCCCACAAAGAACCACCACCCTGGGTTATGTTGTGAGAAGCACAGGGACACTCTTGGGACTTCCAGCCAAACAACTGCCAGGACAACACTCCCAGCCATCCTGTCAGCACAGCCAGCCCACCCCACAGGGAAGCAGAGTCAAAGGAAGGAAGCATGGGCATGCTGGGAAGGGGGAGGAGGCAATAGCATGATGGGAGTCGTAGTCACAGCTCTACATCCCCCACCACATGGCCCAGCAAGCTCACACTCACGCATGCACATCCCACAGATAGTGGAAAGGCCCATCAAAGATGTCTGACACTGTTGCTGTGTCGTGGGGAGCACAAGGGCATGCTGGGTACTGCACACCAACCAACAGCAGGACACCACTGTCAGCCATCTTGCCATTGCTCTCACACCCACACACACTGAACTCCCCACAAAACCAAGTAAGTATGGGAATGCTGGGAAGTGGGGTGGAGGCAATAGCATGATGGGAGTCGTAGTCACAGACATAGCTCACCCCCACAACTGTCCCATCAACACCACCCTGAACCATGCTCACATCACAGGGAGTGGAGAAGGACTCACAAGATGGCTGACACTGGCTACTGCTGTGGGGAGCACAGGGCCCTGCTGCCAACTGTGCACCAACAAACAGCAGGACACCACTGACTGACATCCTGAGAGACAACTTCCACTCCCTGCAACGCAAGCACGTTCCATGGTGGGATAACTGACTGGCTGGGTGGGTGGGAAGGAGGGCCGGCTGTCAACCAAACACAACCAATGCAGACCATGTACACACCCCAAAAAATACATAGAAATGCCCAAATAATGCAGGACAATGTGCCACACCAATATCAACCCCTGACTGTGACGACTTAGGACAATGCAATGTACAGGCCCGCACCCAGAGGCACAGTCACAACTGTCATGTGTGTCAACCATTGATGCCTGCAGAAACATAACATACATTGTTTGTGTCTCCCAAAAACAGGTGATGATGGGGACACAGCAGCAGACGCTGTGGAGTCCCAGTCCCAGTCTCAGGAGGATGCGGAGCTCACCGGCGTCGTACAGCCTCTGTCCTCCTCGGACGATGAAGACCAACCTGGCACATCCGGTGCAAGTCAACATGCAGCACCAGCAGGACCACCAGCTGCAGCACCAGCAGGACCACCAGCTGCACCCCCTGCACCCACCCCTCCAACGACTGTCACCACAAATACCATCCCTGCCGACATGGACAGAACAAGGAGCAACACCAGCACAGGGACCCTGGACCAACCTGGGGCCATGGACACCACCACCACCACCAACCCCCAAGGTGGACCAGGGTTATCTGTGCGTGCCACTGCACACACTGCACATGTCAGCAGGGGTGGTGGGAGGGGTGGGAGACAGAGGTCGCTGCTTGCAGACGTTGCTGGTGTGCATGATGACCCACAACTGGTACGCATAGCTGATGCGTACCAGTCCAGCACCGGAGACCTCAGCCAGGTAGTGGGGCTCCTCAGAGACATGAAACAGCAGCAGGCTGCCCATCATGCCCGCTTGGACTCCCACATGTCCCACATGGAGTCACACATGTCCCGCGTGGACTCACACATGTCCCGCGTGGAGTCCAAGTGGGATGCACTGCATGAGATGACGGCGGTGCACAGGGACATTTTACAATGCCTCCGCCAGATGAACAGCAACCAGTCCACACCTCCCTGTGTGCCAACAACATCTGGTGCCGAACAAACTGCAACTGCCACAGGGAGGGAGGATGACTCTGGCGGAGAGTCCCCTGCACCGCAGCAGCCTGTACTTGAGGGCCCCCCCAAGAAGAGGGGTCGTCCGAGGAGGGAAAAGTGAGAGGCCGATGGCCAAGCGCAACTCCCAGGAAGCCTGAACCTGTTCTGGATGTTCGCCTTTGTGCACAGACTGTTCACCCTGTTGACGGCAACACTACTCCCACACATTGCATGGGGAGTACAAGTTGGACCAATGTGTCAGACAACTGTGGCCCCGATACTGGGGATCCTGTCTACCAGGACTTTCAATTCACCTAGGAACTTCGGATTGCAAGATTTATGTACAGCACTACCCATCCTATGCACTATTAACACATATGTATCACAATAAACACACTAATACACCATACTTGCCTCTGTCGTGATTCCAACGTGGGTGCTGTAATGGGGATGATGAACTGCAAAATTACACTGTGTATGCGAACTGCAACAGCAAGGACAACACAGGCATGTGAGTAAAGGCAACGTGACACATATGAGGGAGACACACCACCAGGGCTACACAACACATACACACCTAGGCCATCTGACTCATTGCCTACACTGATGTTGCCAGGGAAGACGGTGCAATGCACAGACACCACACCCATTCCCAGTTGTAGTCAAGTAGCCCACAGGTGCAGTAAGCAAATGGCGGCCAAATGTGTGACCACAGACAACGCACATCACAAAGTGAAGCACAGGTTTATTACACAGTTGCAACATGTCGTAACCACTACAGATGCAAGGTAATCCCACCTGGCAGCGGGCACACAGTCAACAACTGTAGACGGAAGGAAGTCCATGGGTGTGGCGCACATCACCTGTAGGGACACAACAGCTACCACCCTGGAAGTGCAATCACGTCGTCGGTGGACACAGTTGACCAAACGAATCTGAAAGTACCCTGTGAAGGACAGAAATGACACACAGTCAAAAGCAATGGAGTACAGGACAGAACAGCAAAACTCATGAACAATACATGTTACAAGATACCCACCCAGAACCAAGTTAGCATGTCAACACTGTTGGGGAGTACAGCCCACCTGTTAGCACACATCGCAACACACATCCAGTCAAGTAGCCCATGGACACACTCCAACAGCACCAGAGCACCACCCACACATCATGCCAACTCACATCATTGACATGACACCTCAGGATACTCACATTCAGCTAAAGAAGTTGGTGATGAGCTGTGTGCGGACATCACCATCATCATCATCATCATCATCGTCACTGGCATCATTGTCCAGGCCAGGATCCTCCACAGGTGGCGGATGTTGGTCATTGTCATCCTGGATGAGAGGCAACTCCTTCCGCACTGCCAGGTTGTGGAGCATGCTGCAGACGATGATAATCTTGCACACTTTCGCAGGGGCATATGGGAGGGACCCTCCGGTCTTGTCCAGGCAGCGGAAGCGGCTCTTCAGGAGACCAAATGTCCGCTCAATCACTCTCCTGGTCCGACCATGTGCCTCATTGTAGCGCATCTGGGCTGGTGTCACAGGGTTCCTGAGGGGTGTCAGCAACCACGGCATGTTGGGGTATCCCGAGTCACCTACGGACAGACAAGTGCACATTAGCTGACTTGGAAAAGTGGGCGGAATACTACAGATCAGATCACACACAATGGCACAAAGTCAGTACACACCGACAAGCCAGGCACGCTGGTTCTGCATCTGTGCCATCATCCTGGGGATGCGACTACTCCTCATCACAAAGGCATCGTGTGCTGAACCAGGGAAACGGGCACACACGTGTGTGATGGTCATGTCTGCAAGACACACCACCAGTGCATTGACAGAGTGGTAGTGCTTGCGGTTCCTGTATGCCTGCTCCTGGGCCTGTGGTGGTACCAAAGCCACATGTGTCCCATCAATGGAGCCAATGACATGCGGCATCCTCCCCAGGGCATAAAAGTCACTCTTCACGTCAGTGAGTCGTCGCAGTCTAGGGAAATAGATGTACCGGTTCAGGAATAGCAACATTGCCGCCAAAACATCGCGGAGCACACGGCTCAACATGGTCTGTGACATCCCACCAGCAGTCGCCACAGTATGTTGGAAGGTACCGGTGGCAAAGAAGTGTAGGGCTGCCATCACCTTCACCTTGGGGGTCAGCGCTGTAGGATACGGCCGGCCAGGCTGCAAATGTGGGGACAACTGCACTGCCAAATCCTCAATCAGCTGCCTGGTGAAGCGGTACCGTCGGATGCTGTCCCGTTCCACCATCGTTGCCAGGTCTGGGAATGGTCGATGGACAGCAGGAGCCCTGCAGTGCAGAGGAGAAGTAAGCAAGATTGTCAGTCACCCCACATATGCGGCATTGAACACACTCAAGATCCCAACATACATCATTATGAGGCACAACTACATGAAGTGTGCAGTTCCGGAAGGACATGTATGGTACATACATGGCCAACATCTGTCAACACGGTCCAACAGGTGGCATCAATTAGTCCCAGGTTGGCCCATTGGATATCATGAGGCCGTGTCACAGTTCCCATCTCCTGCTGCCGTGTCATAATCACCCCCCACAGTGACATGTGAGGACAGATGTGCCCCAGGCACCACAGCTCAACGACAGGTACATTCCCAGGGACCCTGTATTGCCACATGGACACTGGCATTACATGGAGTATCATGTATACACCACAGCAAAACAACCATGACCCCCACAGGTAGTGGCCCCACTTGCCACGGCAGGACAGACATGGACGTATGTGACACACACACGCACAACATCAAAGTCCATGCACACACAACCTGGATGTGGAGACTGTCTCCCATTGTGCACATGAAATCAGAGACATTGTAAACACTACATGCACAAAGACTGTGGAGGACCATCACTATTGTGCCACTGGGACACCCTGGCTCAAACATACCATCCCACATGGGACTCACGGGGTATGTGACATGACATACACATACACCACCGTGAAATGTGACCATGGCACATGCACTGATATGAACAGTTGCACATCACAGTGGTCATGTACACGTAACACCCAGGATCCTGTCCCCATGAACACGTGCACAGCCTGGGGGTGGCTGCCCACAGGTGACACCCACAGGACAACATGTACACCAACATACACACAATAGGAAATGCAGCCTTACATGCCTTATGATAAAGTTTGGACAGGCTGTCGTGATGTAGGTGTGCCCCTCACTCCTGGGAGCTATCTGTGGCTGGCATATGTCCATCTGAGACAGGCATGCTGACATATGCCAGTCACATGTACAGTGATGCGTTGTACTGCAATGGACCGATCGGTGCCCACGGCCGGCCCATTGCATTCAATGTGTGCGGGTACGCGTTGTACCCCTGTACGCGTTGTACTGCAATGGACCGATCGGTGCCTCCGGCCGGCCCATTGCATTCAATGTGTGCGGGTACGCGTTGTAGCCCTGTACGCGTTGTACTGCAATGGACCGATCGGTGCCTCCGGCCGGCCCATTGCATTCAATGTGTGCGGGTACGCGTTGTACCCCTGTACGCGTTGTACTGCAATGGACCGATCGGTGCCTCCGGCCGGCCCATTGCATTCAATGTGTGCGGGTACGCGTTGTACCCCTGTACGCGTTGTACTGCAATGGACCGATCGGTGCCTCCGGCCGGCCCATTGCATTCAATGTGTGCGGGTACGCGTTGTACCTCTGTACGCGTTGTACTGCAATGGACCGATCGGTGCCTCCGGCCGGCCCATTGCATTCAATGTGTGCGGGTACGCGTTGTACCCTGTATGCGCGTTGTACTGCAATGGACCGATCGGTGCCTCCGGCCGGCCCATTGCATTCAATGTGTGCGGTACGCGCGTTGTACCCTGTACGCGTTGAACTGCAATGGACCGATCGGTGCCTCCGGCCGGCCCATTGCATTCAATGTGTGCGGGTACGCAGCGTTGTACCTCTGTACGCGTTGAACTGCAATGGACCGATCGGTGCCTCCGGCCGGCCCATTGCATTCAATGTGTGCGGGTACGCGTTGTACCCCTGTATGCGCTGTACCTCTGTACGCGTTGAACTGCAATGGACCGATCGGTGCCTCCGGCCGGCCCATTGCATTCAATGTGTGCGGGTACGCGTTGTACCCCTGTACGCGTTGTACTGCAATGGACCGATCGGTGCCTCCGGCCGGCCCATTGCATTCAATGTGTGCGGGTACGCGTTGTACCCCTGTACGCGTTGTACCGCAATGGACCGATCGGTGCGCACCCATTGACAATGGGCTTGCCTGGCAACGGACGCGTTTTCGAATTTCGAACGAGTCGGTTGCTGGAAAATCAGTTGGTCACCCACAACAATGTTGCAAAATCATGTATGTCATGAAGTTGAAGATTTGAAGGATGCTGTGGGCGTGTTTTGGTGCTGCTATTCCATGGATTGGCCAGATTCAGAAGATGCAAACGACTTGGACCTATCACTTTGGACACAAGGGACAGTATCTGCCTCTCCAGCACATATATATTGCTGGCTGTTCCCCTGAGAGCTCACTTGCCTGCACTACATGCTCCAGGACGACATCTGCCACTGCACTGCTGCTGTCTCTGCCCCTCTGGACCCTGCAATGGCACGTACTGTGGAGAGAGCCCCAGCCTTCAGCCTTGAAGAGAACCAGGCCCTGCTGGACAGCCTACTTCCACAGTACAGCAAGCTGTATGGGACACCAGGGGAGCAGGTGAGTGTTCTGTGCACTGCCTTTCTGAATGTGCATTTTGTCTGACTAGCAAGGCTGGAAGTCTGCACGCCACTGGCTAGCAGGCTCACTGAGTAGTTTTCACCCCCATAGTGTGTAGTGACATGCACTGGACAGGTATGGTGCAGTGACAGTGCATTTGAACAAGGTTCTACTTCCCATGCAATGATACCATGTAGTGACGTCTGGCAACTGTCCATGGGCAGCTTTGCACTGCCTGTGTACATCATGTGCCCCTGTGATTGAGACATGTATATACAACTGTGTCATGCACGGATATGTTGCATGTGTAGTAATGGCCTTTTCACTTTGTCGTCCTGACAGGTTAATGCCCATCGGAAGCAGGAGATCTGGAAGGACATCGTCCGGGCCGTCCGGTCCGTGGGGGTCTACAAGCGCCGGATCCGCAACTGCCAGAAGAGGTGGCAGGACCTTCGGGGCTGGACCCGGAGGATTGCACGGGTCCAGCTGAAGCTGTCGCCTCCTCGCAGGAGGGGCGGAACACGGACCCTGACCCCCACATGCTCCAGATCCTGGCGGTGGTGTTTCCAGACCTGGATGGGCAGCTGAAGGCCAGACAGCATCAAGGAGGGGGTGAGTCAAAGACTGCACTGTGAACTCTGTATTACATGCTTTGTGCCCTCCTCTGGCCTGGTTCAACTGCCACAGTGCAGCAGTCATGTTGTCCAGGAGCCATGTCCCTCTATTGTGCACTGCCCACTGCTCATCTGATACCCAGGTGTGGCCCTTACATTCAGGGAATTGTGTCACTTGGGACTGTGTCCTTGCAGTTTGCTTCACTAAAGGTGGGGGACAGCATCTGTTTCCCTAACTCTGTTGTGGGCATCATGGGTGGGTCCATTGTTCACACAACGCCTGTGTTCGGACATGTGATCTGCGTGTTGCTTTGATATGCGGTCCACTTGCTGAGCTGAGCCACCACATGTGCCTGGGGTATGAGGCACACGCCCATGCAGCGGGTGGGAACAATGTTTGGGCCCCAGGAGTGTGCAGATTACGTGTGTCACACATACATAGCCAGCTATCCACTGTCCAGGGCACATCCCTCATTCATGTGGAGCAGGACAGTCATGCCTACTCCAGGCCATGCAATGCACTCTGTACTCCCACTCCCGTGTATCAGCTGACACATTGTGCACAGTGATTTGAGCCCTCAGGTGTCTGCCTCTGTGTCATTGTGCTGTGGATTAGTTGCCAGGACTGCTGGGGTGTTTCTTGGTAGGGGCTCAGCATGCCCCTGGAGATGTGACCATAGGAGACGATACTTGTGTGTCACATAGGTGTTTGATCAGCTGCCCGTGCAGACTGGGGTATGCGAATGTGAAGTTCAGGCAGCTGTTCCCCATTCACAGCAAATTGTGAGGGGCTCAGGTTCAGAGGGTAGTGTCACAGGTCTCCCATATGTCCAATCGGTATGACCTGGACAGATGAGGGTTAAGATGATGTGTTGTGTGGGGGATGTACATGTGCACTTGTGCAGCTCCAGGACTTGCATTCCCCATGACCTACTATTGTGACACAGTGCATAGTGTTGTTGTCTGGCTGCCAAGTCATACATCACTGAGACAGTGATGTATGACTTAGCAGTCATGCCTCTGCCATGGCATGTGTCAACTTATTGGTGGTCCTGCAGGGGAGTGACATGTGCTACATGCACACCATTGTGGCGATGGCTATCAGGACATGGGTGCATCATGGTGTCTGTCGCTGGTATGCATCACATGCATTTCCTATTTGACTCTGGGCATCCCTTTCATCCGGAAACCTGTACTGACTCAGTGGCAAGAGCTGTGATGTGTGCATGTCCACATGCCACACCGTGTCCTCTGCACTGTCCAACTACTGTGAACTTGGTGCATGTGTCCACACTGGGGTGTTGCAATCCAACAGACACCAGACAGATGGGTGCAAGGCCATGTGGGATGTGAGTGCCATGCTTGGCATCAGACTGACAATTGGCTTCTCCTGTTCAGTTAGGGCACTTTTAGCAATGTACAACTAATGATGCCAGGGCTTGCTCTGTAATGTGCTGTGCTCACAGTGGTGTGTGCGTTTGGTGCAGGTGACTGATGTCTGTCTGTTTCCCCATTGTTTGCAGATACATCCACGGCCACGGAAGGGGACAGCTCCACGGACCAGGAGGAGCCAGAGAGCCAGACTGGGTCAGCAGCCGAGGAGTGGTCGGAGGGACCCAGTGGCACGGAGGGCGAGGGGAGCCACACCGAGGAGTCCTCAGCACCATCCACCTCAGCTGAGGACCAGAGCAACTCGGAGGATGACTCCCTTGTGGAGGCGGGTGTCAGCAGCCACCACACCCCAGCTAGTGTTGCTGTCCCCGCCACCACCAGCACCACCACCGCCCTCCCATCGGCTCCCATTCCCCAGGTCCGTGGAGGCTCCCATGTTCGGGAGCGTGTCTCCTTTGGGCCAGGCACCGCACCCCCTGCCCCTGTGTCCCCTGCTGCCCTGAGTGAGGAGTCTGTGTACCTCCTTCGCCAGCTCCATGTAGGGCAGACAGCCATGCTGAGTGTCCTCCATGCGCACACCGCACTGTTGACTCAGTTGGTGTCGTTCATGGAGGGCATCTCATCGGGCATGTCTGACCTACAGAGGGGCAATAGGTCCATGGACTCCTCCCTGACGGCAGCAGTGTCCCTCCTCAGACAGTCCCTCACCCCTCCTGCCTCTGCTCCATCCACACTTCCCAGCACCTTACCCGTCCCAAGCACATACACACCGGCACAGGCACACACCAGCACACACACGTCCAGCACACAGACACACACGCCACAAACTAAACGCACACGCACGCACAGTCAGGGGACTGAAACCAGACTCACAGTGGATGGGGCCCTGGTACACACACACGCATCCACGGGCACTGCGCAGTCCTCAGTTGCCTCTCCCTCCAAAGCACCCTCCCTTGCCTCACCTGCAACCCCAAAGACCCAGCACCTCTTCCTCAGTGACCTCGGCCTCTTCCCCTCCGATCCAGCTGCTCCAGCATCCAGGGTGAAGAGGAAGCCCCCCACATGGAGCAGAGTGCCCCTCGCCCCCGGACACCCTCCCCCAGGCGCAGACAGACTGAGGCCCCCACCCGCAAGTCCCCCGGAGTGGTAAGAGCAAGACCCCGCCGCCGCCCTGCAGCTCAAGCACCAGGTCTCCTTCCTCCATCCCTCAGGCCCCCACTCCACAGGTGCCCCCACCACACCCTGCCCCAGGTTCCCCACCCACAGATATACCATCCCCAAGAGGCTCCGGCCTTCTCCCCCTGCCACTTGCTCTCCCGGCACCACACCCCCGCTGCGCTTGTCTGTGCCACTGATGTGGTGAGGGTGTCCTCCCCCTCTGTCCAGCCCACCTTGCCTGTTCCCCATTCTCCTCCCTGGTGGTAGGCACTGCAGTGGAGTCCACTACCACCCTGTCTGACTTGGGCACTGCAGTGGCGGACCTGTCCACTCCATCTGCAGGGTCCACTGCAGTCGTGCCGGCACCCACAACATCTGAGCCATGCCCCCAGTTGTGCCGGCACACACCATGTCAGACACCTCCACTGCAGTTGTCAGTGGCTCTCCAGCACCCACCACCCCTTCCCTGCTTCCTCCTGGTGAGCCCTGATCCTGTCCCTGCGGTGCCTGGCCTACCCCCGGTTGCCCCTCCTAGTGGATTGTCCCTGGTTTTGTGCAGGCATGTGTAGGGTGGCATCTGCCACTGTCACCCACTTGTGACTTTGTTGATGGACTGGCCATTGGCCTTTGTTTATGTTCTACCGGACTTCTACTTTTAATGCCACATATGCTGAATAAAGCAACTTTCTGTTCTCTAGTGCTTTTGCTTCTGATGTACATGATGTTGATGATGCTAACCATGCCCTTGCTGCAGTGATGGTGATATTTGGTCTCATGATAATGAAGTGTTACTGTGCAGGAACCCATGTGGTCCAGGGGAATGTGTCCTATCCTGTGGTGTATCCATGTCATCCATAGCAGCATCTGAGGGTGTCATGTGTTCAGTATTTGGCAATGGGATTTCCTACTTAGATTGGCAATTTCACATCTGTGGCTTCCACCCCTGCACATCTGTTGTGCCTGCCATTGTTCAATTCGTCTACTTCCCTGACCGTGTGGCCATCTCCAGTGGACATGCAGGTTTGGGCATCAATGGGGAAGGACTCATCTGTGTTGTCAGTGCAACATTGCTATACAAGTGTGTTGGATCTGTGCTGATGATTCCGTTGGCACTTCCATGACCAGGCTGATGTGACGGGAGCCCTCATTTGGTGCTAATTGTTGATTGTGTGACCAAGTGCTCAGCTGACATGATGGGGCCCTACTGAGGCAACATATGGCACAGCTTTCCTCACACAGGAGTGGAGTCCCCTCATGGCAGTGTGTACTCCTGTGACATTGCCTGCGCCCAAGGTGTGTGTTGTATGTGCATGTCTGTGTGTTCACTTCCGTTTAGCTGTGCATGCTGTGATCCCTAGTGTTGTACCTGTTTGTGATGCTAGCTGAGTTGAGCTATGTTCCCCCAAAGTCTTCTCCCTGGGTTCTCTGTGATGTGGGTGCATGGCACATTACTGGTCATCAGGGTGTCACCCATAGGTGTGTTTGCTGTCAGGGCTGAGTTTGTGTGCAGACGCAGATGGGTCACAGTCAGGTTTCCCCTTGGCACTTGTTGTTTGACCCTGTCATGTGATTTCCAGTTTGTGTTATCTTTCAGTGATTGTGACACGTTGTGTGTGTGACTGCTGGCACTCCTCAGGGTCCGGTCTGCAATGTTGGTTGTTGTCTATGTGTGTTCTTTGTGGGTGACCTTGGCTTCTTCATTGGTGTGTGACTGTGGCTGGGATCCCATTGGTTGATGTGGTATTGCCGTCATGTCCATGTACAGCGTAGTGTGCAGTGTGTCAGACATTCAGGAGTCTTGTTGAGTGTCCATGTGTGATGTGTTTCTGCACCTTGGTTCCCACCCACCACCCTGGAATAGTCATGGGTGCATGTGCAATGTCACCAGTGCATGTGTGCTTCACTGCTGCACATTGTTGGAGGTCGAGGGGTGTGGTGTTGAGTGTGTGCAGATGAGAGTTGTTGCCCGGCTAGGCCCCTGCCTCCATGTTGGCCTTGGCTTACTGGCCATGCTGTTTGATTTGTGCTTGTGTAGGTGTGATGGTAGTTAGTTGCTCAGGACACATGACTGTGGTTCACAGTGTGAACCACATTTAGCTTTGTCATCACAGTGGGATTGTAATGCAGCCCAGGGTCACCACATTGTGGGGGCCCTGGGGGTGGTGCTGTGGTGTGTCTGTGTCTTGCTGTGTCAGTTGCTGTCCCTACGTGCCTGTGTGACATGTGTGATTTGTGCTCCCTCTCATCTGACAATGCCTGCTTGCCCACATAGGGATTTGGATCCATGAGTTACCTTTGTGTGGCACTGTATGCACATCTGTATGATTGGTATTCAGGTCTCCTCATGTGTTGTGTGGTTGCCTGGGGACACTGGCACCCCCCTCACCTGTTGTGTATGATGTGCAGTGTGGGTCTGCCTGTTTGTGTTTGTGCATCTGCACCACTGCATTGGCATATCTTGGGTGTGCCATTGGCTGTATGTAGTTTGGTGGCTTTCCCCTGCTGTCCCTGGGACTCCTAGGTCATCGGTCAGCACAATGATCATGGTTTGTGTGTCCCATTGCTGCCATGGTATGGTATCTGTTCACCTCACATCTGCAGTCTCCACAGGGTATCTGCATGTGTGTGCCCATTGGTGCAAATATGTGGGTCTGCATTCTGATGGTCACTTCTGTCATTGTGTCATTGATGATTGTTGACGGTGTCAGCCCCCATGGGTGTTGTTTGTCTGCACATGGCCAAAGGTATGTCTTATTTGCACTGCAGGATTTGGCTCCCCAAATTTATGTTGCAATGGGACACATACACTACTTTGCCACTGATGTGTTTGTTGTTCTGTGACCAGGAATCATCCATGCAGTTTGGCAGTTGCACCTCTTTCTTTGTCAACACTTACCTTTTGGTCACTGTGATGATGGGGGTTTGGACCCCATTGCCACAATGTTCTAAGTGTGCTTCAGCTATGGACCCTACACTTACATTTTGGTCACTGTGATGATGGGGGTTTGGAACCCATTGCCACAATGTTCAAAATGTGCTTCAGCTATGGACCCCACACTTACCTTTTGGTCACTGTGATGATGGGGGTTTGGACCC